>APFE030627139.1:35351-52372 GCA_000404065.3 Pinus taeda
CACACCTAGAATTTGCTGACAATCTCTGTCACATACTCTTATTCATTCATTTCCGTGCATTTGAAGCTAGTGCTCCCTTGTTTTTCCCTGACACTCCATAACTCTCCCTAGCATGAATTGGCACACCTTAGCACCTAACACATCTTGGCATGTTTCCCTGGCCTCTAAGAATTCCTTATCACTGCCTAGCATACCTTGTCACTCCCTCAGCACACCTTGAAATCATTGACACTTCCTGTCACAAACTCTTAATCTTTCATTTGCATGCATTATTTTCACCTAGTGTTCCCTTATGTTTCCCTAATGCTCCCTAACACTTCCTAGCACTAGTTGGAACACCTTGGAACCTAGCACATATTGGCTACATGTCGCTCTGGCACGCTAGAATGATTTAGCGCTACTTAGGATACCATGTCACTCCCCTCTTACCACACTTGGAACTCATGGAAACTCCCTATCACACACTCTTATTCATTCATTTCCATGCATTTTGACCTAGTGCTCCCTTGTGTTTCCCTAGCACTTGCTAACACTCAACACACATTAGCACACCTAACTACAATGAGTTTCACTAACAATCAATCCAAAAACCCTTCCAAAGTCTAGCTAGTATTAGGGTTAAGTTTATTGTATAGTGTTCAGTGTGAAAATATTACTAGGTGTTTTTATCGCATTAGTTGGAAGGTGGCTAAGCCACAAGCATGATGGTAAGGTTCTTGAATCTTGGACTGTAAAACTAACCAACAAATATATGACTAAGATCTTTGGGAAATTGTTGTTCCCTAAAGAGATTCATGGTAGTGATTTTCCCATTGCACTAGAACCGAGAACTCGATTGTTAATTAGATGTATAGAAGTGGTAGTTTGATGCAGCAAATGTCAAATGTACAGTTCAACAACGTGATGGAGGCTTACATCTGACATCATAATTTAGTTTTTTATCTTTGCGGTGCAACCCCCATGATGTCCAAGTGTGACACCCTCCTTGCAATAACACTTTTCGAGTAGTTACCTAGTGACTTCCTTGCCTTTGATTGCCCTCTCCTCGTCGTGTTTTGATGCAGGTGGCTCCAGAGACACACTTAGGACAAAGAGGGCTTATGGAAGCTCCAAAATCAAAGTGACCAAAATGATTTCAAACTAGGACCAAAGTGTAGATCTTGTTGTCCTGGTTGTGGTGGTGTGAATGGTTTTTCAAACTGAGTTCGTATGCGAAAGTTAGGAGAAGTCCAAGTTCAGGTTGACTTTAGTGACTAGGTGGGCTTAAGGAGGCCGTAATTTGGACAAAATACAGCCAACCTAGGCCAGATTCTGGGTGAGTTTGTGCCCTGATTAATTTGTCTCCTATGGTCAAATTTCGAATTTTCAAAAATGGCCAATTCATTTTTTTTTTTTTGTTTTATAGCAAAAAAATATATTAAAATGGGTGGCGGGCCATGACCCCTGCCACCCCCACTAGGACTCAAATACAAAATTTAAATAATTTTGGGTTGACAGGCCATGATCCGCGCTGACCCCCAACCACCACACAAATAAAATTTATTGGGCTGGCAGCCATGACCTCGCTGGACCCTCCTCCAAACTCCCTTAACCATAATGTAATATGGGGTGGGCACGGTGGACCCAACCCACACCCAACCACTGCCATACAACAGGTGTAGAGGGAGTCAATATTGAGGAATTACTTGCTATGGTATACATGCTTGGACATCGCTGTCTTCTCTAAACTTCCATCCCATGCTTCCTCTTCTTTGAACTGCACATCTCTGTTGATTATGACCTTCTTGGTTAATGGATTGTAGAGTTTGTATGCCTTGGATTCATCATTGTATACAACAAATATACATTTCTCTCCTTTTCTATCCAACTTCTTCCAACTCATCTGGGACATGTGCATATGCCACACATCCAAACACTCTCATGTGAGTGACACTATGCTTTCTTCCACTCCATGCCTCTTTAGGAACTATGTTATGGACACTTTTGGTTGGACATCTGTTCAAGATAATGTTGAACAAGCGACAACTTCAGCCCAATAATAATTTGGCAAATGCTTTGCATTCAACATACTCCTTGCCATCTCCATAATGGTCTTATTCTTCCTTTCCGCCTGTAACATCCCTAATTAGCCATGGCTAATTGGAATATTCGATTTTGTTCAATTTTTTCCTTCTGTAGTTATTTGTAAATAAAAAAGTGAGGCTTTTAGAATAAAAAGTCACTTACTAGTAGCACAACATTGTGACTTAAAGGGGAGCCAAGGGGGCCAAAGTGGGACGCAGAAATGGAGCCCATGCAGACACATGGAGAGACTGCATAGGAGGGAAGGAACACGTGGCAAGAGGGGAACCATGTAGTAAGAGGTGAGCCTTCGGATTGAGAGAGGAAAAGCCTATAAAAGAGAGAGGGGCCCCCTCATTTTGATCATTCAATTATGTGCATTTTGAGCTAGTTGTTTCGACTTCTGAGCACGTTGGTTGTTTAGCTGGCCTGCAGCACTATTTAGTGCATTGAGTGTCTCCGGGGGACTTCGAGTGCCTGCTCGGGCAAGGTATTTCCATCGATATTTCATTAGTATTTTTATCAACATTTCAACAGCAATTTCATTAGCATTTTGGAGGACTGCGTAGTGCTTGGAGAGGGATACAGTTCTTTTTGGTTGTAGTGCTGGATTGGGGTTTTGCAGGTGGATTTATGCTGGGAGATTTAGCATGGGTCCAGCTCTTGTCTCATTGGAGGGTTTTTGGTAGGGCTTCAGGCCGTGTTTCAGGTAGAGTTTAGAGGGGTTTTCTTCAGTGGCAGCGTAGGGCATTGAGGAACTGTGTAGAACCCCAAGAGGGTGTTTTTGGGGGCTCGGCCATTCTAGGAAATATTTCTGGGTTTTTCTGGGTTTCTTGAGTAGAGCCTAAATTGAGAGTTTCAGCTTTTCCATGGAGGGGAGCAACCCAAAATCATCATTTTTTTCTAGCAGCAACAACAACACAATAGCAGCATCCACGCAGAGAGGCCATTCTTGTCATTCTGAGAGTATTTCTTCACTTGCCTTGTGCAAGTCAAGGTGCCATCTGTCTGATCACCTCTTGTACTCATTTATTGCTCAGTATAATAAAATGGCTTAGCATTTCTCGCTGTGTTTCTTGTGTATCTGCTTATATTTCCTGTTTACATTATTATACGATGTTCCACTGTTATTTTATCACTTCTGGGTTATTATATAATTTGCACATATTTGGTTGGAGGTTTTGCTGGGGTTTGAGGAATATTTTCGATTAGGAATATTACAATGGTATCATATCATAGGTCTGGCTCAGCCTATGGAGCTAGCAATTTATGACACCAGGGGAAAAATCCTATATCTGTTATAGAGGTTAGAGATACAAAGACACTGGGCGTAGGTTGGAGAACACTTATGGAGAGGGACATTGTGTTCATGTGGTGGACGCAGAACAGGAGGAGCCTATGGTAGACGAGAACAGAGAGAGCCAGTAGTGGACGTAGAATAGATGGTTGACGAGGATGGGAAGAGATTTGCGGATATGCTCCTCAAATCAATGTAGGATCTGTCGAGGCAGATTGAGGTGATGGGGCAGAGATTCACGATAGTAGAGGCTAGACAGTGTGAGAGCCCACGAGTCTTTAGATTGGTGAGGGATCAAGTGCATCCCATCACTTGCCAGAGCAGCGTGATACTGTGCAACAGGTGGCCTCACATGCCCCTACACGCTCTACCATGCCCACTTTCTTAGGAGAAGACACGGGGGTCGTAGCCATGCAGGAGGCAGAGCCTGGACATATGGGTGATTATTTTGCAGAGTACCAGGCCTATGGGAAGGAGTTCAGGGAAGCCCTCTCATTCAGAGATTTTTTTTAGCTCCAGCAAGATAGCAGACTCCACGACCATCACAGAGGGTACCGGCATTACCATGATGGAGACACCCACCATGCAGTGAGTAGATTCCACTTGCCTACGTTTGATGGCTCATCAAATAGTTCGGCAAAGTCTTGGGTAGAGAAGCTGGACATTTATTTCCAGATTAACCAGATGTTAGAGGCAGAGGCCATCAAGGTGGCAACATTGCATTTGGATGGCGAGGCCCAGGATTGGTGGTTTCATGGGATGGTTACACTGGGGCACTCCACAGTGACGACATATGCCGAGTTTACCACGAGACTGATGGAGCGATTTGATTGAAGGGATCCCTGGCAGCATTTTGTTGAGTTGACGAGGCTCAAACAATCAGGGAGCCCAGAGACCTACATTGCAGATTTCTTGAGGGTCTCCGTCATGGTGCTAGACCTATCCACAGCACGGAGGGTCTATATGTATGTTGAGGGGCTAGCAGAGCCTGGACATTAGAGCAGGAGGCAAAGCCCGGACATATGGGCGATTATTTTGTAGAGTACCAGGCCTATGGGTAGGAGTTCAAGGAAGCCCTCTCATTCAGAGATTTTGTTCAGCTCTAGCGGGATAGTAGACCCCGCGACCATCACAGATGGTACCGAAATTACCATTATGGTGACACCCATCATTCAACGAGTAGATTCCACTTGCCTACATTTGATGGTTCATCAAACAGTTCAGCAAATTCTTGGGTGGAGAAGCTAGACATTTATTTCCAGCTTAACCAGATGTCGGAGACAGAAGCCATCAAGGTGGCAACATTGCATTTGGATGGTGAGGCCCAGGATTGGTGGTTTCATGGGATGGTTACACTAGGGCACTCTAGAGTGATGACATATGATGAGTTTACCAGGACACTGATGGAGCGATTTGATCGGAGGGATCCAGAGCAGCATTTTGTTGAGCTGACAAGGCTCAAATAGACAGGGAGCCTAGAGACCTACATTGCAGATTTCTTGAGGGTCTCTACAATGGTGTCAGACCTATCCATGACACGGAGGGTCTACATGTATGTTGAGGGGTTAGCAGAGCCATTTTTGGGTTTAGTCCGGTCCACTAAACTAGCCACATCCTAGGACGCTATTAACAGGACCCGGGACTTACATGATGTCTTACCCAGGACCCAGACACCTTACCCCTAGAGACAGACTTTTCAGTCTAAGGGGAAGGATGTGAGGATTCCTCCTCCAAAGGGGAATCTAGGACAAGTACATCTTGACGACGATGCTAGGAGGGAGTTGAAGAAGAAGCGGGTTTGCTTCACTTGTAAGGAGCCATGGGCATTAGGACATAGATGTGCTACTGGCAAAGCACAATTTTATTGAGGTCTTCTCCGAGAGCAGTGGAGAAGAGGATGATGAGGAGGATGTGGAGGCGGGAGATAGCCATGTCATACAGGGACCTTTCCCACCTCCACCACTAGCAGCAGGTGGTGCATCTTTTCCACCTACCGGAGGGGCCCTTGCAGCGTTGCGAGGAGTTTCCAAGTATCTGATGCTACGCGTGTGAGGGAAAATATGTGGCCAGTGTGTATCACTTTTTGTTGACAGTGGGGCAACCCACAACTTCATCAATGCATAGATGGTTGAGTGGAGAGGTATTCAGACAGAGAGCTTCGATGGCTTTTCAGTCTTGGTCCTAGGAGATCAGACCATGATGTGTGCATGTTATGTTCCAGAGCTTTCAACGACGTTGGGAAGTTACACATTGACTAACCACTTTTTCGTGGTCGATATCCCGGACACATACATGATACTAGCTTTTCAGTGGCTTATCACTCTAGGGAAGGTCACAATAGATTGGAGGACCCTAGAGATGGAGTGGGATGATGAGAAGGCAAGGAGGCATGAGAAGATATGGGGACAACACACATATCCGCCTTAGACTGTGTTGGCTCATCGGATGGAGGTAGTCTTCCGGAAGGGAGACATAGAGTGGGCAGTGGAACTGCGTGAATCAAAGGCAGGGACTATAGGGCAGATGGTACATCCAGAGATACAGTCCATCCTTGATCGGTATGCCATAGTGTTTGGGGAGATTCCACCAGGATAGCTACCAGATTGGGGGTTTGAGCACATTATCGAGCTTGAGAAGGGCATTCAGGCAGTGATCACCACCCCTTATAGGCACCCCAAGGCCTATCGGGATGAGATTGAGTGGGATATCCAGGATTTGTTGGCACTTGGGCACATTCGATCGAGCATGAGTCCTTTTGCTTCTTCTGTAGTGTTGGTGACGAAGAAGAACGGTACATTGAGGATGTGCATTGACTACAGGGCCCTAAACAAGAAGACCCTGAAGAACAGGTACCCCATACCTAGGATTGATGAGTTGATGGATGAGTTGAGGAGAGGCAGCAGAAGTGGATTAGCAAGATCCATGCATATGAATTTGACATTGAGTATGTCAAGGGTAAGAACAACATGGTAGTAGATGCCCTTTCACGTAGACCAGCCACCTTGCCTCTTATGAGTTTGGATACAGAATGGAGGGCTCGACTCTTAGTAGAGTACTCCAAGGACAGGTTTGCATGTGAGGTTCTGGATGGGTAGGTGGCAGATGACAGGTACAGGGTGGTTGATGAGATCCTCTAGTACAGGGACCAGATCTTCTTGACTGAGGGGTCTTAGCTCAAGAAGAAGATACTCCAGGCATCGCATGATCCACTGTTGGCAGGACATCAGGGGTTTACCAAAACCTACAGGGCCATTAGGGAGAGATTCTCATGGAAGGGTCTCAAGGAGGACATACTCCAGCACATCCAGGTGTGCGATATTTGCCAGAGGAATAAGGGAGAGATGAGCCATCTCGTGGGATTATTGCAGTCTCTTCCCATTCGAGAGAGGAAATGGGAGAGTATTTTGATGGACTTCATCACAGGGTTGCCCATGGAAAAGGGCAAGGGTTGTATCTTTGTCGTTGTTGATCGACTGACGAAGTACACACACTTTTTTGCCATATCCGCACACTATAAAGCAGCACAGGTGGCTGAGTTGTTCTTCAGAGAGATCTTTAGGCTACATGGTCTTCCTAAGACCATCGTCAATGATAGGGACAACCGTTTCATGGGCGGGTTTTGCAAGGAGCTTTTCCATCGGTATGTCAACATTCTATGCCTTATATGGGTATCATCCTCTATCTTTTGCTGACGTGATGTTTGGTGACAGCAGGGCTCCTAGAGCCAAGATTTGGATCCAAGAGAGTCAAGATATTCTCCGAGCTCTCGAGGATAACATGGCTACAACACAGAGCTAGCAGAAGTTGTATGCCGACAGGGGTCGGGTGGAGAGATAGTTCGAGGTGGGGGACATGGTCTACCTATGATTACAGCCATACCGACAGTCATCACTAAAGCAAAAGGGGGCTGAGAAGCTCAAGCTCCACTTTTATGGGCCGTAGAGGGTGATTCACAAGGTTGGACAGGTTGCATATGAGTTGGAGCTACCCCAAGGCAGTAGAATTCATAACATTTTTCATGTATCGTGCCTAAAAAAGGCATTGGGGCAGCAGGTGATAGTGACAGATGAGCTACCACCCATGGATGACGAGGGGCATTTGGTATTGCAGTCGGAGGCTATCATTGATACCAGGGAGAGTTAGCTACGGAACAGGACAGTCCGAGAATTATTGTTGAGGTGGAAGAATTTGCCGGATGAGGATGCCACTTGGGAGAATGTGAAGATCTTGCAGCATCCATCACCTCAGTTGCTTGAGGACAAGCAACATTTTGACGGGGGAGACTGTAATATTCCTAATTAGCCATGGCTAATTGGAATATTCGATTTTGTTGAATTTTTGCCTTCTGCAGTTATTTGTAAATAAAAAAGTGAGGACAGGGAACATAACTCACTTTTAGAATAAAAAGTCACTTCCTAGTAGCACAATGTTGTGACTTAAAGAGGAGCCAAGAGGGCCAAAGGGGGACATAGAAATGGAGCCAACGCAGACACATGGAGAGACTGCGCAAGAGGGAAGGAACACGTGGAAAGAGGGGAACCATGTAGGAAGAGGTGAGCCTTGGGATTGAGAGAGGCGATGGCTATAAAAGAGAGAGGAGCCCCCTCATTTTGATCATTCAGTTATGTGCATTTTGAGCTAGTCGTTTCGACTTCTGAGCACGCTGGCTGTTTACTTGTTCTGCAACACTGTTTATTGCATTGAGTGTGTCTCCATTCAGAGATCTCACCCTTAACCCTGGGGGACTTCAAGTGCATGCTCAGGCAAGGTATTTCCATCGATATTTCAGTCGTACTTTTATCAACGTTTCAGCAACAGTTTCATCAGCATTTTGGAGGACTGTGCAATACTTGGAGAGGGATGCAGTTATTTTTGGTTGTAGTGTTGGATTGGGGTTTTGTAGGAGGATTTATGCTGGGAGATTGAGCAGGGGTCCAGCTCTTGTCTCATTGGAGGGTTTTTGGCAAGGTTTCAGGCCATGTTTCAGGCAGAGTTTAGAGGGATTTTCTTCAATGGCAGCGCAGGGCATTGAGGAACTGTTCAGAACCCCAAGAGGTTGTTTTTCGGGGGTGAACCATTCCAGGAAAGCTTTCTAGGTTTCTTGAGTAGAGCACGAATCTAGAGTTTCAACTTTTTCTGAGGAGGGGAGCAACCCCAAATCATCATTTGTTTTCTAGCAATAGTAGCACAACAACAACATCCACGCAGAGAGGCCATTCTTATCATTCTGAGAGTATTTCTTCACTTGCCTTGTGCAAGTCGAGGTGCCATCTGTCTAATCACCTCTTGTACTCATTTATTGCTTAGTATAATAAAATGGCTTAGAATTTCTCGCTGCGTTTCTTGTGTATCTGCTTATATTTCCGGTTTACATTATTATATGTTGTTCCACTGTTATTTTATCACTTCTGGTTTATTATATCATTTGCATATATTTGGTTTGAGTTTTTGCTGGGGTTTGAGGAATATTCTGTGTTAGGAATATTACACCGCTACACCATTTTGCTGAGATGTATATCTTGTTGTAAGTTGCTTGTGAATTCCATGCTCTGTGTAAAATCGTAGGAAATCATTTGAGATGTATTCGCCACCTCTGTCAGTCCTAAGGACTTTGATGTAGTGTCCACTTTAATTCTAAAAAAGAGCTTTGTATTGGCAAAAGTGCTTAAACACTTCAATTTTCTATTTGAGCAGATATACCCATCTCTTCTTTATGTAGTCATCTATGAAGGTCAATAAATAATGGCTACCACTAATTGATGGTGTCTGCATTGGGCCACATAAATCTGAGTGGAAAATCTCCAAAGGTGCATTTTCCCTTATTGACTTTCCTATTGGAAACGTCTCTCTATGTTGCTTGCCCAAGATACATCCTTCACATAGGTTTTCCGGTTTTTCTATGAGTGGTAATCCCTTCACCGTGCCTTTCCTATGCAATAAATTCAAACCTCTTGAAATGTCCAAACCTCAAAAGTTGAGATGTCCAAATCTCAAATTCCATAACCAATTTTCATCTTTGACCTATGCTTGATAGTTCACTTGTGTGACAGCTGCATCTTTTCTTCCATCCTCTTGTGAGTTCATTGATAGTTGTTCTTGTGCACCTTCTTCTTTCAAATATGTTCTTATCTTTAGGGAAAACATTCTATTGTTTGCCATATGAACCTTTGCAATCAGCTGTCTACTTGGAGGCATATCCAAAATTGTGCACACATCATTTTTGTAAAAGACATTGTAGCACTTTTGCTAGAAATTTTACCCACAACAAAGAGTAAAACAAAAGAGGTGGTAAATTTACTGGTGAAAGATTAATACCATAACGGAACAAGCCACACTTTACATTATATGTCAAAACATAAGGAAACACATTCAGTTAATACCATAACAGAACAAGTCACACTTTATATTATATGTCAAAACATAAGGAAACACATTCACAATAAATTTGCTGCGATTTAACCCATTTTCCCGCCCCCGCGCACACCAATATTTAATATTTCCTCCACGATTTTCTCCTCACTACCTCAAAGACTTTCTCACTCTTTCACTTGCCCAACATACAAAATGACTTTTACATCCATATTTATCTCAACATACAAATTTGACAGTAATACATGAAAGAGTTACATAATAAATGGTTTTCTAAACTTGCACGTGTTGTGGAGTGTGAGCAACAGTGACAGAGTGAATGCTCCTCATACTTGTTTACTAAACTTCATTTAATTCCTTAACTTATGTGCTGTGTTGGGCAATAGGGGCGTGGACTGTGGGCAATAGTGGCAGAGTGAATGCTTGCCGATACTTATTTACTAAACTTAATTAAATGCTTTAACCTCTGTGTTGTGTTGCGAAATAGTCTGCACTGTACTTCTCTCACTTGAGTCATTTTACCTCCAAAGTATGTTTAAAGCGGTGATTGGGATTAATATTTCCAACAAAGAATGCATGGCCACTTTCAAAACGTCAACAATAAAGATCTCCTCTCTCACGAGCCATGAAGCACAACCAATGACTCCCCATGATGCCACCCATGAAGCACAACCAATGACTCCCCATGATGCCACCACCTCAGCCCTTACCATGGTCGTTACTTGAGCTTCAAGTCCAAGATATATAAGTTTACCTTGTGATATTGCTTTATTTTACATTTTATAATTTTTAAAGCCAGTCTCTTTGTATTTTATAAAAATAAGGTGAAGAATGGTAAGAATGGGGTGTAAAAATAAAGTGAAGAATGGTAAGAATGGTATAACACCCCAGTGACTATGTGGTTTATCTTAATTTTAGGGTAGATGCTATGTGGTTTATCTTAGTTTTAGGGCACATCTACCCTTACTTTATGAATCCTATACCCTTTGTGCAACCGTCAACTAATGAGCATTTACTTTATTAATGTGGCATTTACTTTATTAATGTGCTATTTTATAGAAGATGGAAGGGGAAAACAGATCAATGAGCCCCAAACACTCTAATCGAGTGTCATCACTTGAGCTTCATGTCCAAAATAATTTTACATTTTATTATTTTAAAAATTTGTCTCGGATTATTTTATTAAAAATTTAATGTGAAAGATGTTTCTACATCCTATATATCTAAATGTTTCTGTTAACCATATTACATATGAATTATCTATCCTTTATAAAGGATAATTGTGAAATAATGAGCTTTTACTTTATACACTTCTTTTCTTTTTTCTTTTTCTTTTTTAATTTAAATAAAGAATGAATAAAGGTAAAAACAAATTCATGAGATAGTGAAATTAATTTTTTTATATTTTCTAATACTGAGGTTCAACAATTTTACATATTTTTGTCATAAAATTAAATTACAGATATTTTGTTTTTTACTTTATATGTATTTTTTTTTAATATTAAAAATGAATATGCATTTTTATTTTAAGTATACTATAATTATTTAATTTTTAATTTTTTTTAAAACATATTTTCTAATCGAAATTTAAGCAAATTTTTTGGAAGAATAAGTTTGAGCTATATAATCTATGCAACTCAAATGCTTCAAAAGTTTTTCATAACATTTTTTTTGTAATAGCCACAAACCTCCTCCCCATAGCGACTGTGGAAATAGGAGGGATTTGAAAGATTTCACATATCTCTAAATACCAATTGAGCTGCCCCATGACTGCACAACATTAAATACATTTATACATTCTAAAAAACATTTTAAATAAATAAAATTTACAATCTCACAATAAAATTTATTGTTGAATTGGACCTAAAAAAGATTTTTTCACAAACCTTTTAATATATCTTTTAGTTGTAGGTAGAAACAAATTAAGCAACTTTTATTTTTCATTTCTTTTGAAATGAGTGGTGTCATGACACCTAAAATGAAGTAACGGAATTTTTATTTTCTACCTTAGAATAAATATTTCATGACATGTAAAAAAAATAATGGGTTTCTATTCCTAGCATATTATAACTATTGGACACTTTTTGATCTTTCTTTAGCATATTTAGCAGTGAATTTGCCTAGAAATATCTTAAATGGTAAGTTTGAGCTTAGTAATCTACACAATTCAAGTGCTCCCCATTCACAATGTTGAATTTATTTATGCATTCATAAATACAATTTGAATCAATCTCATTCTAAAATTTATGGATTCCAAAAAAAATGATTTCCACTTAGAATACATATTTTTCTATTTTCATGGATAACAGTTGAGAAGGGCTCATGAAGGGGAAAAGTGCTCTCTAAAATGGTCTTCAGTCTTCTCTCGCTCTTCTTTATAAAGCTGATAGTCATCCTCAACTTTGTTGAGATCGAGATAGTCATATTCATCTTCCTTGTTGAGATTTGCTGGTTAAGAACTTAGCTGATGACACTACACTATTCCACTTGTTGCAAACATCGTGAGATCCTCAGAGGGAATCGAGTGGTAGCAAGGCCAGCATTTCTTCCCTGATTCCCTCAGGTGATATTTTATACAACCTGCTAAGCTGGTGGTACCTTTTAAAACAAATGACTATGGTTTGTAAGGATGAGATGATATTTTTAGTTGATCTTTCGAAAGATGTAATGTGCGAAAAAACAATATTGTTAAGTTTTTTTTGCAAGGTATATCCTTTGAAACAGATCAACTAAAAATGTGACCTCACCCTTCGAAACCATAGTCATTTGTTTTAAGCCAAGCCACCATATTAAGGACCAATGGCCAAGATGGAAGAGAATTGCTTAGCATGCTTAAATTACTGACCAAATCAAGGAAGAAATACTGAACTTGTCGCCACTCGATTGCCTCAGCAAATCTCGCAGTGTTTGCAAATCTTCAGGTCTATAAGATAGATCTACTTGATTAGTGTATCCAGAAGTATATACAGGCAGACACAATGGTTGTTGCAGAGAATCAAATTGGCAAAGGTGCCAAGGGCCTACAGCAAGTGAAAGGCAATAAATTCCGCCAAGGTGCGAAGCTCTCAATGGTTGTTGGAGAGAATCAAATTGGCAAAGGTGCCAAAGGCCTACAGCAAGTGAAAGGCAATAAATTTGAAGTCATCAACCAGCTGAGCACAATTTGAAGTCACTGCTTCACGATCCTTCAAACCGTCATCAACCCGCAAAACAAAATGAAAGCAAATATAACTAAAGTTCAAAAAAATTTCTGCAATTTCGAAATCAAAGAAAACGTGAAAGCCTACAGCATACCTGATTTCTTAATATCTCTAAAGCTTATGAGAATCAAAATCTAGTTTCCAAACTTTGTCGGAGATAAAAGTGGCAAACAAATCAATGAGCCCCAAACAATTTCATCATGGCCATTTATTTTTCAGTGGAAAAAAAACATATTTCATTAAGAAAACAAAGAGGTTACATATTCTTGAGTCTTTATTACTGAGTGGAAAAAAAACAATGCATTAAGATAACAACTGATAATCTAAAGCTAGATAAACCAGTGGAAAGCCTCCCTTCTAGATAGCAAGAAACCACAGAAAAAAACCTAGAAAACTGTCAAGCTGTCTGGGCCAGACAATAGGGAAGCCGAGAGAAAGAACCCGCAGCTAAAAAATAGAGAAAACAAGGATCCACTAGCAAATACAAAAACCAGGAAAGTAAAAGGAAAAACAGAGAAGCAAAAAGAAATAGATCCGCCGAAGCAGAGACACCCGGCTTGGAAAGCTGATAAACCAAAATATTCTCCTTCGGATAGATGTGACAGAAAGATATAGAAGAAAATTGTTAGAGCCAGTGTATTCATGAAGTCACAAGTCACAGAAAGAGAGTGATGCCCAACACCGAGTATCACGAGCCATGAGACGTTACTTGTGCTTCACGTCCAAGATATATAAAATCACTTTGTGCCATGGCTTTATTTTACATTTTATAATTTTTAAAGTCTGCCTCTTGTCATTTTATATGAAAAAATTAAGGTGAAGAATGGTGTAACAACCCCGTGCCTACGTGGTTAATTTTAATTTTGACCTTGTCTCTTTAGGGCACACGTGTCATTTCCTATTGAATAGGATACCCTTTGTGCCAACTGTAAATTCATGAGCATTTATTTTATTAATGTTACTTTAGGGGAGATGAAAGGGGAAAACAGATTGATGAGCCCCATGGTCTCTAACCAGGGTCATTGCTTGAGCTTCATGTACAAAATAAATTTACATTTTATTATTTTAAAAATTTGCTCCTGATTATTTTATATTAAAAAATTAATATGAAAACGGGTACTTCATTTTATTTAATTAATTTTTTTGGTTACCCATATCTTTAGGGCACACCTGTTTTTTTTTCTATGTATGAATCATATATCTTTTATATAATCGTGAATTAATGAGCTTTTACTTTATACCCTATTTTTTTCAAGAGAAAGAATAAAGAAAGTTAAAAATAAATGGTGAAATTTTATCTTTCACAAGAATTTTTTATTATATATAAAAATAAATTAATGTATAATTATTTATTTTTTATTTATTTTTTTTTTTAAATATATTTTTTTAATTATTTATGTATTAAAAAAAGCATTTTAAGTAAATAAATTTGCAATCTTACAATAAAATTTATGCGGTAGTTTAACCAGGCAGAGGAGTTGCTCGGAAAGTTATGGAAATATTTAAAGAAAATCCACCGAGGGTTTTTTGCAAATCCAAGTTATAGTTGTTAAATTTCAAAATTTTAGGTGTCGTAGAAGTTTTTGATGGTGCTGAATCTATTTCCTTCATCAAAAACACAAGTTATAGTTGTTAAATTCCAAATTTTTAGATGTCGTAGAAGTTTTTGATGGTGCTGAATTTATTTCCTTCATCAAAAACACGATTCAAACAGTGCCTCTACGGCAGATGACTCCAAAATTTATTGTTGAATTGCACCCAAAAAAATATTTTTCACATATTTTTAATATATCTTTTCATTGTAGGTAAAAAAAAATTAATGAGCTTTTATTTTTCTGTAACACCCCAAGATGCCTAAAAATTATTGTGGTTACTAAGTTGATCTTTAAGATTTATTAATTTAGTTTTACTACCTTATGTTGTTGAATGATAAATGATTGAGGCTCGAAGGCCAAGAAAGATATATATGGTTAACTAAATTATTGGTAATAAGGAATCTAGATACTTTAACCAAAATAGAAAGTGTTTGCATTAATTAAAAGAAACAGTTACAAAGACAATTACCCATCTGCCTTGAAGGGAGATTTAGATGGGAAAAAAAGGTCCAGGAGAACTATCCTAGAACTGGGAGGAATAAACCAGTGGGAAAACTCTCAAGAAGATTCAGTGAAAGTACTCAACTTCAACTTGAGGCGGGACATGGGTCCAAAGGCCCAAGGTTCTTGATTATGGCTGGAATTAATTTAAGTGTGAACAAGAGAAAGTGCTCGGGGAGGGTCTGGTCGTAATTGTCAGGTTTGTGGTTGGGAGGAGAGACTTTCTAGAAGTATGATAGAAAGTTTCATTATAAATTAATATTGGACTGTGGAAATCAATCTAATGATAAAGTAGAAATTGTCAATTTGAAATGATGTTAATAGAGCAATCTGAGGAAAGTAATTCCTTGAAAGTCCATTATTACAGAAAATAGGAATTACTAGTTTCGCAAATGAAATCGTAAACAATTCATTATGGAAAAACATCAAAATAACAATTAATGCTAGCAAAGTATGGAAAAATATGTTCATTCAATAGTTAAATAGTCAAATGCTCTTGAATATGAAGGGTAGTTTATTATAATACAACATCGAAATATTATGTATGAGATATACAAGAGTTTTGTAGAATGGTCGGTAGGAAACACCATCGGTTTCAGCAGAATTTATATCTAACATTAAACCAACAGTCATATATATATAAACCATGTTATCAAACATCGAAATTCTGTAGAAATGAACTAAATATTAAAGTGCATGCTATTACAGTAGTAAAATAGAAATATTTAATCTTAAACAGGATCGTTCTAGGGAGATTGAATGAAACAACCAATACCTTGAGCAAGGAAAAAGAGTTATTCTCAGCACAACATTCAATTTAGCAAGAAATTACTACACTGCCTTTTAAAAACAATATGACAGATCTTTTAAACAATATGCCAAACGGAATACACTAAATAAGTTTCACAATAGCAAATTAAAAGCACAGAGCTACATTTCGAAATGTTCTCGATAGTCGGAGCGTGTTGACATGACCAGAACTTAAAAAAAGAACTATCTTGTGTATAAATAGCTTAAAACACTACAACAGAGAAGAAACCCCAAAAACCCTCAATCGATTAAATCTGGAGCATTCACAAGACTGTAGGTGACATGCATAGTACTCAACCTATTCCTGTATATTGATAAATATTTATGACTCTACCTTTATTTCCAGATAAGTAAACATGTTCGTAACTTAAGTTCATGCACCATAAGTAAAATATCCAACCTATAAATAAACATGGACGTCGTAAGCTCTTAAGCCTTTAAGGGTAGTGGTCTTATTCAAATAACTATCTCAGAAATTATGTATGAGTACCTCTTACAGAAGCCAAATGCAATGAAGTGAATATATGTTCGATTCTACCGCTTATGCTAACAGAACAACGCCAAACGAAGAGCTTTTACCTGAGTTGGGAGGGGCTCCTCTTTGAATAGCCCACCTATGTAACAATGAGCAATCTTAATTAAGAAAAGAAAGAAACAAATTAAAATATAAAAACTTTTAGCAAAAAGAAGACAAAGATTTTCAAAATTTGGGGTTACGCTGATGAGGGATTTACCTTTAGGAAATGGCCCTTGGAACTTAGTGTTCCCCGCTATATCAGAAGCCCTTCGAACCATCCCTCTGCAGTAGAGGCGAACCATTAAACTTGGTACCAAATAGAAACCCCAACTGTTATGCTTCTTAACCTGCAAAGTAATACGGAACAGAGAATATGCGAGAAAAAATACCCAGAACACAGAATATGCGAAGAAAATATACCCAGAACACAGAATAGCAATGATTTTATTACTCAGAGAGAAATGTTCACAGGCCTCTTCGAGGGGGCAACCTCCAATAGAGCAGAGCTCGATTACAAAACAAGACACGATGCTCCTCGCAGGGAGTCTCTAACCTTTATATATGACTCATACATGCAATACCACGGACCAATACCGTGGGTTTTATTAATACCATCTATCTAATACTACCGCCCATTTACCCTTTATTTAATAGTACCGCCCATTTGCAAC
>APFE030627146.1:0-35716 GCA_000404065.3 Pinus taeda
GTGATGAGTTTCTCGTCCTCATTTCGTATGCAGTGAGAATTTTGTGAAGCTCGCCCATTTTTAGATTCTCTAGATCCTTTAAGTCTTCTATGGCAAAGACTTCAACATCCAAATGCAGAGGAATAGGCCTAAAAAAATTTGGACAATTGTTATTTCTTCAACTTTTTCACCAAGTCGTTTGAGAAAATTAACCACTTCATCTACTCGAAAAAAATATGCAACGATATCTTCTTCATCATTCATTTTCAAGCTTTCAAATTATCTCCGGAAGGCATGAAGCTTTGCCTTTCTTACTTTGTCATTTCCTTCCTTGTTGCTTACAAGCTTGTCCCACATCTCTTTAGTTGACTCACACTACATAACTTTAACAAAATATTAATCTAAGAAGCCACATAAAATGGAGTTCATAGCTTTTGCATTGGAGACATAAGCCTTTCTCCCATCTTGATCAATTGGAGGAGAAGATGGAACCTTATATCCATCTGTAACAGAATGCCAAACTTCAACAATGTCACCTGCCAGTTGTACCTAGTAGAGAAAGGAAGAGAACCATCAAAGTTGGACAAGGCACTAGTCAAAGTTTCAAGTCTAGAAGTCCTACAGGGCAATTTTGCCCCTTCTCTCTTCTTTCTCTATGCAATTTTCGTACCCCATGGGGGAATTGTAAAAAATGTTACTAACATGAACTTATGTAAAAGGCTTAGTCCCTTCGAACTTAGTTGTTAAAGAAGTTGCTCTGGAGTGTTTTTTTCACTTAATTATTTCTTGCTTTTTAGAGATTAATAATTAATTGAGCTTTTTCACTCACATCCTCCAAAGTTGGTTTGTGCCTTAATAACTAAGCCCTAAAGGTGTTATATGAGTCTAGGCCGTAAGGTTAATGTATATTACCACGCTAGGCATAATATTGAGTCTTACGGAATTGCACTAGGTTTTTATAGGGTTTTTTAATAATAATAAAAATTCTCGCAGAACAAGAATTTTTAAATAAATTTCACGTAACAAAGAAAAAAATTGGTACTAAGAGGTTTCATATGCCATGTAAGTACTCGTTTTTCATCCTCACAGTACCCATATTACCTTAGTACCCCCTTATAGGTGAAAACTTTGATTTTTTCTTTATTGGAAATCAATTTTACTCAAAAAGGTGAGAAAAAGACAAAAAAAATCAGGAAATTAAATAAAAGAAAACATGTTGAAAACATGTTTTTCTTTCTCTAGTCAAATTAGTGCTCTCAACCACTTGAGAGGAGTTGAGTAAACACTTATAAGGAGTTCATACCACACATGGTATTGGGAGGAGAATCCAATGAGGGGTAGACTTCTCTCCCACATGTGTGAGGCAAACCCCAAGGGGGGACGGAAATCCTAATGAGTCCGTCAACCTTCCCTCACACGTGTGGGATGAGTTAGTGCAAGTTAGTGGGTGTTTAGTGGACTTGGGGACGAGTTGTGGCTGCCATAACTCACACATGTGGCAGCCATCTCTCACACGTATGGTAGCTCTCTCTCCCTCATAGCGAAAATCCCAAGGAGGTCATCCTCCTTGCCCACATCTATAAATTGAAGCTATCTCTCATTGTTCATGGACTTGGAATGATTGGGGAAGAGATCGCCATTGTGCCTTGTAATTGTTCTTTCATTTTAGAATAAAATAAAGGCTTTGGAGGCTACATGGTGCATTTGTCTTGTGTGGTAGCTTGATTCTCATATGAGATAATATTGTTTTTATTGCATTGTCTCGAGTCTTGTTATTATAGGCCTCTAAAGGGTTATTGCTACCCATAGGAGTAGATAAACAAATTTGGTTGTTTTTTTATCTTCCAAAGAACTTTGAAGTTTGCACAATTCAATATGGTGATAAAAATTCATCACAAGTTTCCAGCAACTGCAAGATTCCACAGAGGATTTAATTTAGGATGGTTCGAGCCATTCTCATTCCAACATTTTGTTTATCACTCAGAGCATCATATCAACTTGTATCAACGAAGATGACAGTTTCGAGATGAGAAGACGTTTGTGTTGAAAAGTGTAACTAGGTTCGGTCTTCATAATGACATGTAATTATGATTTTATGTAATGTGATGTAAAAAAGAAAAATAAAATTATTGTATTGCTTGTTTCATGGGTTTCATGAGCAAGAGATTTTATTTTTGAGTCAAGACTCCCATTAAGAGTCTTTAGGAATTATTTTTCATCATGTCATAAAATGATAGAGTCATTGTCATGTAATGAAGTCATGTTACACTTTGTAAGAGGTCAAATTTGTCTATGTAAAGCATCCTCCAAGACCTTGCCACTTATCCTCTTCAACTCGGCGTACAATGATGGGAGAACATGTTAGAAGAAGTCTGCCTTAAATCTTCTGATCATGTCGGCCTAAAGGACATGAGATGAAGTATATATATAGCCCACTCGGCCTCACTTAGAGGCAAGCAACTCAACATACATTCGGTGAAGAAGTGCGAAGAAGTGATAAGGAGAGTTTCTTCTAGGCAAGCGAAGGAAGTTCCTATTGGACAAGCGAAGGAGGATTCTTTTGGGCATAGCGAAGAAGGTTTCTTCTAGGGTCAACGAAGAAGAGTTTCTTCTGGGGCAATGAAGAAGCGATTCTTCTGGGTCATCGAAGAGGAACCTTCTTCTCGGGCAGCAAAGTCTTGATTTTGGGTAGCATCGGATGTTCTCTAGCTTTGAAATTTTGTGGAGGGGCTAGAACACATGAGATCTCCAAGACCCAGAAATTGTTTGGAGAAATTCCACCCGGATTGTGAGTTATTAAAATAATTAATATTTTTAAAGGGGTTCCTAAGTCTAAACTTAGGAAAATAAAAATATTAATGGGTAATAATTAAAAATATGGGTGAGAAGCATCTAAGAGACGAGGATCAAGTCTGTTTTAATCTTAGCCATTGATTAGGGACTTAATCTCAGTCGTTGATTCATTAACAAGAAAAGTATAAGAGGAGGCTTGAGGGCCAGTTGGAGATACACCAAGTGATCAATCAATTTGATTTTTCTAGGGCGTGGTTGGATGAGAAAATCGAACAAGTGATCTGAGTTGCAGTGAGAGGGGCGGAAGCAGAGATTTGGATCAGAAAGGAGTTCTGAGCCAAAGAGTACGTGGCAGAGAGGCAGCAGTAGCATCAGAGAGGCAATGCAAAGGCCTATGCAGTCGAGGAAGGGGCTAACGCAGTGCTAACGCAAGCCAGGAGAGTCTCTAGACTCTCTAGCAGTGGCAGTGCAAGTATTCGTCAGAAGTCCGAGATTTTGCCGAAGAAGCGAGGTTCTAAGCCGGGAGGGCTGAACAACAGTCTTCATCCAGCAAATCAATCCAACAGAAGGGGTGACGCAGTCTCCTAGAGGCAAGACGTTGGCCCAAGCAGTGATTGTGATGGGATTTCGCAGTGTTTGTCGAAGTCAGGCTACTCGGTGGATGAATTGTAATTTGGAGAACGAGGTAAACCCTTGTATGTATTTCTTACTGCCATGATTTCTCTGAAAGGTTAGCCGTTGTGAGAGGCACCCTGTTGCACTCAGATTCTGGTTGCTTAATAATACAAACCCTCTATCTGTTGCACCGGTTTTTCAGCATTGGGTTTTTCCGGGGACGTGTTGTCCAAAAATAACGATGTCCCTTGTGTGTTTGTCTCATTTATCATTTCAGTTTATGATCTGTATGTTAGTGTAGTCTACAGTAGTGTTTTTTCATCATTGTTTATAAATCAAATAACTTGTTGAATGAAATAACAAGTAGGAGATGCTAAGCCAGTGACTGCAGTAGGATTTTTGTTTGTAAAGATTCAGAAATTTTCACATGGTATCAGAGCATTACAAATCATAGGATACTAAAGCCATCAGCCGAGAGATCCAGCAAAACTGCTGCAGAGAGGCAGCTGTCCTGAGTGACAGCATTGTTCCAGAGCTAGAGACATAGAGGGAGAGTGATGCAGTGCAGAAGAAGTGACGCAAAGACTCACGCAGTGCTTGCGTCAACATTCTAAGCTAGGTGAGGGTGACGCAGTGGCTAGGAGGAGCCCATGCAGTAATTGTGTCATCTATCTAGGCCAGCATAGAAGCAAAGAGGGGTAGATCAGGCTCACGTTGAGCCACGTCATATTTCTGAGCCAGGAAAGAGTGATGCAATGGCCAGGAGGAGCTGATCTATCTCACGCAGTGACTACACAGAGCCTAAGGAGCTAAGATTCTTCAATTGTTGGGGCAGAGGGAGCAGTGCAGATCAGACCCGAGGTGCTAGTGGTATGAGGTGCTGGTGGGACGTTGTTGTTGCTCATGCAGAACAGTGTCTGAGGAGACTGAACCAAGGTAGAGGGAGTCACTACCTTAAAAAAATTCTTGCCAAAGAAATCTAGATCCAAGTTGCTGAGCAACAGCAAAGGAGGATCGAAGAGGGTTGATTCGACATTATTTGGCGGAAGGGTTTTCGTGAAGGAAATCAAGACTCAAAGGCAGTCTAGAGGGAACTTGATCCTTAGAGGATTTCTAGTGCGAAAGAAATCCAAATCCGAGTTTTGTTGGGCATCAGCAAAAGAGGGAGAAAAGAACCTGTTCGGCACTCATTTGAGCAAATATAGCAGTTAATGGACTGAGGGATCAGGACAGATTGGATGGAGCATCCAATTTTGTCATCTAGAAGGCCAGGGTCCTAGCAGTCTTGGACAAGAATCGCATCAAGGACTATGCCTTGAAGGTGGTTGTGGTTCCGGCCAATGTTGATCCTCTCAAGAAATATGAGGAGGCTCAAGCAAAGGGGAAGTGCATGATTTTGGACGGGGTCAAGGATCATGCGGTCACACATTGTTGAAAAAGACACAGCAAGGGAGATGTGGGAGGCCTTGACCACCTTGTATGAGGGAACTTCCATTCAATAGAAGATGTTGCTTGACAACCAGTTGAGACAGTATCAGAAGCAGAAGGGAGAAGAAATTGATCCCTTCCTTCTCATGTTGCAATTGCTTCGACACCAGCTGACTTATGTGGGGTCTACGCTAGATCCTTAGTTCATGGTCAGGATTGCCCTAAATGTAGTCACTGAAGACTGGGAGACCTTTGTCCAGAGCATCTTAGGCGAGGCTACTCTCCCCAGTTGGGAGGAGATGTGGGTAGCTCTTCGACAGGAAGAGATCAGGCAGTTAACCAAGGCAGGAAGAAGCAGCAAAGGAGTCAGAGTCAAGGAGGAGGAAGAGGAGGATGCATCTCTCGCATCAGCGGGACAGCCAGGGCAGCAGAAGAGGAAAAATAAACACATAACCAAAGTCAGATGCTTTAGATGTGGGGAACTGTGACATTTCACCACTCAGTGCCCTCGGAAGAAGGGCAAGGAAGAGAAGTCTGACTCAAAGGCTGCTCCAGCGAAAGCTGACAAGGAGGATGATGACGAGGATTGCGCCATGAGTGCTCATGCACCTCTGGAGAAGAGGTGGGGCGACATAGCGTTGTAGTCGGGAGGACTACATGGGGACATGATCCTTGAGGTGCCCAAACTCTTACATTACATATGGCTATGGGAGCCTTTAATTACAGTAGCAGAATGACAAGAGTTAGTTGGTGTGAGGGATGATGGAGCAACAGTGGCAGAGCTAGAGTGCCAGAGTCTGAAGCAGCGCAGTGGAATCTTGCAGCGGTGCGGGAGGCACAAAGCAGATACAACAACAACACAGTGGCATCAGAGGCTCAGCACAAATTAGCAGCAGAGGTAGCTTTAGTGTCTAGGGGCATCCAAACTGACCAGCATGTCAGCTTTTGGGTAGATTTTCAGTTGCTTACTTCTCAGCAACTAAGTTGCAGTGCAGCGATTAGTAGTGGCAGTGCTATGCACAGCATGATGCAGCATATTGAGAGGGATTTGTAGTACAGATATAGCAGTGACAGTGGCAGTGTCATGGGCAGCAGTGCAGTGGATGAAGGGCAGCAGGTCGAGCATCAGCAGCACAGAGGACCGATGCCATGGATCAGTGTGATACTTCTGTTGAGAAGTATTGCACGAGCATATTCCTCGCTATGAAGGAGTGTTGATTTTGGGTAGCATCGGATATGCTCTAGCTCCGAAATTTTGTGGAGGGGCTAATCCAAGACCACGAAATCGTTTGGAGAAATTCCCCCCAGATTGTGAGTTATTAAAATAATTAATATTTTTAATGAGGTTCCTAAGTCTAAACTTAGGAAAATAAAAATATTAATGGGTATTAATAAAAATATGGGTGAAAATCTTCTAAGAGACGAGGATCAAGTCTGTTTTAATCTTAGTCGTTGAATAGGAACTCAATCTCGGCCGTTTATTGAGGGTCAATTGGAGATACACCAAGTGATCAGTCAGTTCAATTTTTCTTGGGCATGGTTTGCTGAGAAAATCGAACAAGTGATCTGAGTTGCAGTGAGAGAGGCAGAAGTAGAGATTTGGATTGGAAAGGAGTTTCGAGCCAAAGAGTACGTGGTAGAGAGGCAGCAATAGCATCAGAGAGGCAGCACAGAGGCCTATGCAGCCCAGGAAGGGGCTCACGCAGTGCTAAGCCAGGAGGGTCTCTAGCAGTGGCAGTGCAGAGTATTCGTCAGAAGTCTGAGTTTTGTCGGAGAAGCGAGGTTCTGAGCCAGGAGGGCTGAACATCAATCTTCCTTCAGCAAATTGATCCAGCAGAAGGGGTGACGCAGTCTCCTAAAGGCAAGATGCTAACCCAAGCAATGATCGCGCTGGGATTTCGCAGTGTTTGTCGGCATCAGGCCACTCAGTGGATCAATTGTGACTTGGAGAACGAGATAAACCCTTGTATGTATTTCTTGCCACTGTGATTTCTCTAAAAGGTTAGCCAGTGTGAGAGGCAACCTGTTGTACTCAAATTCTTCTTGCTTAATAATGCAAACCCTCTATCTGCTTCACCGGTTTTCCTGCATTCGGTTTTTCCGAGGACATGTCCAAAAATAACGGTGTCCCTTGTGTGTTTGTCTCATTTATCATTTCAGTTTATGATCTGTATGTTAGTGTAGTCTACAGTAGTGTTTTTTCATCACTGTTTATAAATTAAATAGCTTGTTTAATGAAATAACAAGTAGGAGATGCTAAGCCAGTGACTGCAGTAGGATTTATGTTTGTAAATACTTAGAAATTTTCAGACGAAGGAGGTATCTTCTGGGGCAGCTAAGGAAGGATTCTTCAGGGATATTTGTTCTAGGTAACCGAGATAAAGACCTAGAGACCAAGATTCTCTAGAGGAAGCCAGTAAGATCATAGAGATCGAGTTTCTTTATAGGAAGTCGAGGAGAAGCCAGTGTGAAGGATAGAAACTGAGTTTCTCTAGAAGGAACCGAGGAAAGTAGTTCGAGATCAAGAAGAAAGCCGAGAGAAGGAAGAGGCAGAGCATCAAGGTTAGTGACAAGGTTCTTGGGAGGATACTAGAGTCAAGTGTCTATGTCATGGTCTTGATACTCATCAATTGAAGATCTAGAAGAAGAATTTTTTATCAGGTTTTCCTCTCAACAAGTGAGAGGTTTTGGCCCTGGATGACAAGCCTACATACTGTGTCACTTGTCTTTTATTGTGCATATTGGTAATTGTCTTGATGAAAAGAACACAATAATAACATATCAAGGAAAAGACTATAAGCTAAAAAGTAAAAGCACAAGCAATTATCAAGCAAAGAAATATTTTAATTATTCATGCCCTAGATTTCTCAACAGTTCGAAACAAAAAAAGAGATCAAGCCTTTTCATCAACAAGCTTTGAGGACAAAGCTTTTTGAGGAGGAAGGTAATGTTATGAATAAAATATAGATATAAATAATGTAAATATAAATAATAATAAACATCATAAATAATGATTAATAAGTAATAAGATAATGAAGAGGTATGTCCCTAAGGACATGACCGTTCATATAGAGACACCTACCTAGGGTATATAAGCAATCCTTCACTCTCATTTGTAACATCATTCTCTTCAACCATGTAGTCCAAGATGGGTTCCCCCCATATGGTCCCACCATATTATATACCCCATCCATAAGTCAGGGAATACCTCAGACCCCAACAACTACAGGACAATTATGGTGGGTCATACATTCTCTAAACTCTATGCCACTATCCTTCACAGAAAGCTTTCCGGAGATTTCGAAGAAAGAGATCTCAGGGCCAGAGGCCAAGCTGGTTTCAGACCAGATCACCAGACCATTGACCACATCTTTACACTCTGTGCTGTGATCGAGGAAGCACGCCACCGGTCCTCGAAGGTGTACTGCTGCTTTGTGGACTTCCGGAAGGCTTTTGATTCAGTCCCGAGAGAGGATCTTCTACAGCAACTCAAAGACATCAATACCTCACACTCCCGGCTGACTGCTGTTATGCGCCTTTACGAGTCTGTCCTTGGCTATCTTCACACTGTAGGGGGACTATCTGAGTTCATCCGGAGCACGATTGGAGTCAAGCAGGGGTGCCCACTCTCCCCCACCCTTTTTGGGATATATATTGATGAGCTCGAAGCTTTTCTGCAGGAACACATACAGGAGTCTGACGGTTGCTATCTTCATCAGGTTTTGATCTATATCTTACTTTTTGCAGATGACATTGCACTCTTATCCTCATCACCAGAAGGGCTCCAGAGGCAGCTGGATGCATTAGCACTATTCTGTGATCTCCGGAAACTGACAGTGAACTTGAGTAAGACAAAAGTAATAGTCTTCAACGGGACGAAGAAGTCTCAGGATCTCCAGTTCCTCTTCAAGGGAGAGATAGTGGAGATTACCAATAGCTACACGTACTTGGGAGTACAGTTTTCGGGCCCCCGGTTCAGTATGCGGCCAGCTCTGCAACCTCGGATCAATAAGGGGTATGGCTCTCTAGCCATATTAGAGAGACAATGTTTCCGCCATCACTTCCAGGACATCTCGTCAAAGCTGAGCCTTATGGACACCTTGATCCGACCCACAGTCCTGTATGGATCGGAAATTTGGGGCCCTTCCTTGCTTGAGTCAGATTGGGCAGCAGTCGAGTGAGTCCAAATCCTTCTCCTCCGACGCATTATCAGTTGCAAATGTACTATCCCACAACAAATCATACTGGCCGAATTTGGTGCACAGCCCTTCTGCCTTGAGACAGCCTTCAGACTGTTCTCCTTTCTACACCGAGTTCGGAGCTTCGCAGACACATTGAAAGGACGCGACAAGTACCCCTATCTAGCCTACTGCTCTTCTGAGGCCATCGACCACACCCAACCAGGAAAAACCAAGTGTTGGTATACAGGGGTCTCAAAGTTCCTCAAGACAGTGGGACTCCATATAGATCACCTCCCCCCCTTTCGGTATTCCTTGAACGCCCCCAGAGGACTCCCCCCCAGGCAGGAACTAAATAAGATCATTAAGGAAGACATCTACAGGCAGTTTATCCAGGTCACATGAATTGACCCCCCGGGGGGGCTGCGCCCAACAATGGCTTTCTATGCAAAGCACTTTTTGAGTATCAGAGACGGGCTTATAGTTCGCCCCTAGTACACGCTTCGGCATTGGATGCATGCTCTTCGGATCCCCCTCGGGCAGTTCAGAGTTGGATCACATAGGCTTCGGGTAGAGACAGACCACCAGATAGAGAGAGTTGACAGGACTTGCTGGCTATGCCATACACAGGAGGTGGAAAACGAATGGCACTTCATTTTCGGTTGTCCGATATATTATGAGATCAGGGGTCGCTACCATTGTCTATTTAGAGGGCCACATACCCTATCCAGCTTCTTCAGCTACACGGACCAGAGATGCGTCGCACTTTATATCCAGGAGACTCTTAAGCATCGGGAGCATATCCTCCACCCTCCTGTTCGACCCAACACTACTCGTCAGATCACCTCTTTCTTCAGCTTACTCCCCTCAGCCCGAGGAGTTAAGAGATCAACCAGTGAGAATACCGATCAAGCCAGCTCACACAGATCGACAAACCCTCATTCAGTTAAGAGGAGAAGCCCCTTACCTACGAGGGCCCAGCAGCAGAACCGTGCCAGGCATCTCCCCGAGAGGCGGCCCAGGATCGTTAGATCACGGAGACGACACATTGGGAGGCAACCAGCGCCCACCGTCTCAAACCAGCAAACCTTACTGAACTACCCACAGTTCTCCTCTCTCGACCTCGGATGTTAGGAGTATCGGACTCCCACATTCGCGTCCCCAGGGTCTTCTTCACCAGTGATCCTACGACGCAGTCTAGAGATCAGTCGGCGTGGCCGGGATCAGAGCTCCATACGCTCTTCCCAACCCGCCTCGTTTTTATTTCCTGTCTTTCTTTCAGTATTTGTCTTTCCGAGGAGACCGATTGGTTCTCCTACTGGGCACGACCCCTTATGTAACCGACAGTCCCTTTGACCTACTTTGTGGTCATTCGTTGGACATTAATAAAATTATCTTATCTTTACTACCTCTTCTCTGTTCGTAAACATTTATTGTAGCAACTCTGTCAAATCCGTCTTCAAATTGTCCATTTTGCCTTCTGTCTTAGCTTCCAAACCATCCATCTTAGCTTCCACGACATTTATCTTAGCTTCCATGTCTTTCTTTAAACCATCCATTTTATCTTCCATGTCTTTCTTTAAACCATCCATCTTAGCTTCTGTTACTTTTTGTGAGAGTGAATTTTGTTGCACTTGGTCTCGTAATTTTGATATATCATGTTGCATTTCTTCACCTTCATCATGAGTCATGCTAGATCTTTCAGGTTGCTTACTAGGTGTTTCCATTTTCTTTCTTTGGGGAATCAATTAATGCTAATAATGCTTCATTATGCCATTTGAATTCCTTAAAACTAATTTTTCAAACTAATCTTAAGCAAAATTAAAAAAAAATTTACACACCTTTTTCCACTTTGTAAGAGCTCGATATTGAATCTACTATATCTCTATAATTGCGGCTATCCAGGATTTGAAATTACTTCCTACGGTATTCCTTTGAGTCCTCTTTCCAGTGCCACCAGTCTGATCAAAATTGGGTTCTCCAAGAAAGAGTTATTCCCAATCTCCTAAGATGACCTGATTATATAATGTTTCAGTAGAGAGAACTTGTACGACGTGCCACGTGTTACTGTTTCTACCTTCAGATCTAAAAAATATACCCCGAAAACTACAGTCCGTCCTATTCCTGCAACTCCTTATGAAATTTCAATCTGATGCTCAGAGCAAAAGTTATGACGATTTTCCCACGGTCCCCTGTTTAGAATGTTATTCGGGATTCTGCAAAAACCCTAACTTCCTCAGATTATATCTCCAAAAATATAGCGACACAAGATCTGAAATTCGTACCCGAGTTTCAACATGATTTCGACTCAAATGGGTTTTAATTTCAGAGTTTGACCCTTCATAGAAAAAGAACTATAGCGAAAATTGCATGATGACCTGTTTGAGATGAAATTATGAAACTTGAAAAAACCCTAACTTCCTTAGATCATATCTCTGAAAATATAGTGATACAAGGTTTGAAATTTGGACCCGAGATTCAGAACGATTTCTTCTCAAATGGGTTTTTTTATCTTCTGAAGCTTCGTAGCAAAAATGCCACAATGACCTGTTTGGAGCAGTGAAACCCTAGAATCCAAAGCTCTGATACCAAATGTTATGAAACTAGCTCACAAAAAGATAGAAAAGATAGATCAACGCCTTAGAAATAAGCCTCTTTGAGGGGGCAACCTCCTTTACATTACAAAAATGAACAATTCTTGGATGATACAAATGACAAGACCTCTTTTCTATATATAGGAGTCTAAGGGGTCATAATATAATCAGAGCCGACATAACAATAATAATATAAGGGCACAACAATAACAATAGTGAGCTTCTATGGGGCACAATAATAATAGTATGGAGACTGCATGGGCACAACAATATAATAAGGGGGTTGCACTAATAACAATAGGGGTTACACTAGTAGTATAGGGACCGAACACCCTATATGGCACATTAGGGGTTCTTATTTATCCATAGGCTTAGTTGCTTAGTTTAAGAGTTACTACTTGTGTGGGCTATGTTATTAAGCAAAGTTAGAACAAGCAAGATAGATAATGCTATGTTATTTCTTAAATAATGGAGAAACTTATCATAATTTAGTTGCCAACTAATAGTGGAGACAACTATCACTCACTATTATTGGGGAATGTGGGCTACTTCATCACTGTTATTCAAGGAAAACCATACAACTTGGAATAATTCCTTGGTGCTCCCTAAGGGGGCAAGGGAAAACCATACAACTTGGAATAACTTGTTGGTGCTCCATAAAGGGGCAAGTTTCTGCTCTTGTTAGATGTCTCTATGTCTTTATGTGCTAACTTGTTTTCTTATGTCTAAGGAAGACAAGCTATTAGCCACGTAGAAGTAGTTTAGGTCTACTCTAGGACCAAGATCCCAAATGAAGTTAGCAAGGCCAAAATAGACATCCTTATGCAGAGAAAATGTTGAAAAATGCAACAAGAAATTCTCAATTTGATATTTCCTTGATTAAATTGAGAAAATTCGAATATCCACATTAGCAGACAACTTGGATGCAATTAACTTGCGTGACGTGGCTGGTGTTATCGAGTTTACTCAGTAAATTCGAGTTGGAGGAATTAGAGTTAAGTTAAGCATGTGTGATTGCTAATGTGTATCAATCAAGGTCAGTTATCTCAAATTGCTTTCGGTGAAACTAGTTCCAACTGTTGGAGGAACTAGTGGAAGGTTAGTTGTGCAGTGGGACTTTAGTCTAACTTAGTGATAATCCAGTTAAGTAATCAATCAACCCAAAATAACTAGTGCATGCAGAAAATTTGAGTTCCTCAACTGTGGTGGAGATTCCAAGGCAGTGTAATATTAGTTGTAGACTAGTCTTGAGTGTACAGGTGTTGCATGCGGTCAGATGATCAACTTTGGGAATTGTGTAATCCATTTTGGAGAAATTCCTAAATAATAGGGGCCTAACTTCTCAAGGAATTACGCAAGGAAATAGGGGCTCAAGAAGAGGCAGAAATTGACTAAATCTGGGTCAGAGCTTCTCAACGAGCAAAGAGATATGTTATTCACTTGCAAGTTGTGCTTAGTTGAGCAAAGCAATTGTAATATCTCTATTCATCAGATTAATGCAAACAAGCATTGGGGCTTTTAGTGGATTGCTTTCCCCGGAAAAAATATTGTGTGCATGTGTGTTATTTCTCATTGCATGTTTGTGATTGATGTTCCAAATTGTGAATTGAATTCCCCAGAGCAGTATAGTAGGTTTCTGTCTTGTGATTTTGATTAAATCTACACCATAATTTATACATGGTATTGAAGCAGGATTCACATTAGAGTAGGAATTTTGAAGTTGTTTCTCAAGAGGTTCGAATTTGCAGTTTGGTGTAGCAGGATCTCTTCGTAGCTAAGAATATGACCTTCAACAGGTCAAGGTTGCAGTATGCCTTGGAAGGCAGATCTAATTTCATTGCATGGAAGGATCACATGGAGGTGATATTCGAAGACAATGGATTGCTAGAATACATCAAGGGAGATGTTGCAAAACCAGCGGAATCTAATCCCCAGAACCTTGCTCAGTGGAAGCAAGTTGTAGCCAAGGCGAGGAGAATAATATTGGAGGGAGTACGGGACCACATTATCACTAATCTCCATGGGAAAGAGACTCCTTATACAATGTGGCAGGCACTGACAGATCTGTTCCAGAATGGTAGTGACCATAGGAAGTTGGCGCTCAAGGATAAACTTCGAAATATCAAGTTGCAGAAGAATGACACTATCCCGCAATATCTGAGTAGGTTCACACAAGTTTGTCCTGAGCTTGTATGAGTTGGTGTTAGTGTTTCATAGGATAACTTGGTAATCCTAGCCCTTTTGGGCCTTCCCAAGAGATGGCATAACTATTAAGATTTAGTGAACGGGAGGTAGAAACTATCGAATTGGGAACGCTTATGGTCTGATTTGGTACAAGAGGAAATAAGGCGAAATACCATAAATGGGACTTCATCCAAGGGCGAGAATGGAGAAAACTTTGCATTGGTTGGAAAGAGAAAGAAAGGAAAAGGGAAGAAATCTCAAACCAAACTAGAATCTAGCCAAGAGGGGAAGAAGAAAGCTTTGTCTAGCAGTTTTCCTCTATTAGTTTGTGTAGCATCAGATGTGTTCTAGCCTTGAAATTTTGTGGAGAGGCTAGAATGCAAGACGTCTCCAAAACCCAGAAATCGTTTATGGAAATTCCACCTAGAAATGACTTAATTAGATTATTAGTCAATTTTTAAATATTTCCCAAGTGTAAACTTAGGGAATATGACTAATTAATCAGAATTAATTATGTTAAGGTGTGAATTTTCTAGAAACTCACATGGATCAACTTCAAGTTAATCCTAGCCATCGATTAAGATCTAATCTTTGTCGTTGAAGTATCAACAAAGGATTATAAGAAGAAGTCAACTGGGCTTGGAGAAATCACTTGAACAGTTTGATTTCATGAGCAGATTGATTTCCTGAGTAGCAGCATTTAGTTGTCAGAGAGAAAGCCAGAGAAATTGAAGCAGCGAGAGAGGGGTAGGGACAGTGAAGTTGGAGGAAGGATTACAGTTCCAGCGAGTGCATTTGCAGAGAGGTAGAGGATTCATAGAAAGGCTAACGCAGAGCAGAGTAGTAGCATCTAGAGGCAATTTCGATTTTGCTGGGGAGAAGCAAAGTTTCAGTGCCAGAAGCTGGGCAGAGGTTCTAGAGGCCAGGGGAGATGTTTTCCGAGACAACAGTTGATCAGACGGCTTGAGGAGAAGTTGTTACGAGCTGAGTGCAGGAGCAACTGTGATAGGGTGACGCAGTTACTGCACAGAGCCAGTTTGGACGGCTCAATTTGAGCTGAGGTTAGAGACCGGATTTTCCAATGGAGTGAGGAAATTCCTCACTAGATTTTTCTTGCTAGTTTTTCTCTGTACGATTGCTAGTTTTGGCATCCATTTGTACTTGTATTATTTCACTGCTGCATAATAATAAAACCTTCAGTTGTTGCATCGATTTTCCCGAGTTGGGTTTTTATAGGGACATTGATCCAAAAATAACTGTGTAAATTGATGTGTGTGTGCTAGTATTTCTTCTAGCGTTTATTTATTCCGCAGTTTTATTTGTGTAGGTTGTAGTGTTATTGATTCAATATTTGTTGTAGCAAACAGTAAATAAATTGTTAAAAATTAATTTAACAATTAGGAGAATTATTTCCAGTCACTATAATAGGATTTGGGTTTCCGAATTTTCACATCCTTACCCTCACAGGCAATCTTGACTCAATCAAGCCAATCAAACTGGCTCTTCAACTGCCTTTTCATAGGCCCTACATCAACTCTGCATAGGCCTGAAACTCACTGGCTTGGAACTGCCTGTGATCAACTTTTGACTGACTGCCACTGGTCTGGAATCCTCTGGTTTGGCCCTTTAGAAATTCTTTCGGCCACTAACACCTGAAACGACCCTTCCTCCAACTAAATCGAATTGCTTCTGCATCAGCCTCTCTGTGGTTTTGTTTTCCTTTCTACATTGTACTCACAAGATCTGGAGAATCTTCCTTCGGCCTCACTGTCCCTACCCCTCACTATCTCTACTTCCTTCTTTGGCTCTACAACCACTGTTGCTGCTATATGGAAATCAAACTACCCAAGGAAATCGAACTCCACAAGTGTATTCTCCATCTACCCATCAACTTCCTGTAATCCTCTGTTAGAGCACCAACGACCAAGATTAAAACTTAATCAAGGGCCCAGATTAATTTCCTGTCAATCCCTATGAGTTTCTAGATAATTCACACATTATCTCAATTAATTTTGATTAATTAACCCCTTTCCCTAAGTTTAGACTTAGGAAATATTTAAAAATGGTCTAATAATAATTGAGACACTTCTAGGTGGAATTTCTAGAAATGATTTCTGGGAGATGGAGGATACTCTAGACAAAGATTTTCCACTCATTCGAGATGGAATTTAGAGCTAGTCTCACTAAATCCGAATCCCGAGGTGTATGTCCCGCAGCTGACAGCTCATCATGGGTCTCCTTCAGTTTCGTGGGGAATGGATCCATGCATTCTCCCTTCTGCATCTGAGCAGATCTCAACTTCTGCTCTAAGTACATCTTTCGTTGCTCGGGAGATCCTTGATACAATGTTTCCAAGGCATCCCACATCGCCTTAGCAGTCCCTTTCTTAGCAATGTGGCACACCACGTGATCCTTGACTCCATCCAGGATCATCCTATTCGCCTTAGCCATCTCATCTTTGTACTTCTTCAGCGAATTTGTATCCGTCGGGACAACTACCACATTATCAACATACGTCTTGAGGGCATGCTCATCTAGAAGGAAGGTCATTCTAGCCTTCTAGTTGGCATAGTTGGAAGCCCCGTCCAACCTATCCGGATCCCTCAAGCCACTGGTTGCCATCTCCTCTGAAAATTGTCGAACAACTCCCTCTTTTTCCCTGCTGTGTAGCTCCTAGGCTGCCTTACGCACTCCCTGATGGCACTGCTAAGCTGTTGCTCCTCTATTGCTTAGTAATTGAGAAATGTTGATTTCCTCGGCAAGAAATCACTAAGGAAGTATTCCCTCACTATGCAATCTGCTTCTTCCTTTTGATGGCTTTTCTGCCCAACACTCAGCTTGTATCTAGCTCTATGTGGCTCTGCATAGCTCTCTCTGCCTTGGAAAATTCTCAATCCATTAGACTTACCTCTCTGTCGGCTTAATCAGAGAGAGACACCCATGAAAATGTAGCCCTCCTAGCTAGAATTGTATTATCCCTCAGGGGATTCGAACTACTGCTTGCTACAGCAAGTTGGCCCTTGCTTCAATGCTAGATTTGCTCTTCCTGTTTCACATCAAACAACTTCGATACCATGTGAAAATTCCTAGATATAACAGACTCAGGAATCCTACTGCAACCAACTAAATCTACTTCACCTATATTGTAAATTACATTGCAAGCTTATTTCAGATTTATTCATGAAACATTGAAAAAAATGATTGAAGCAAACCTCCACCAATTAATTGTGATTCTAAAACATAGAAATCGAGCAAGGAAAATAGAAACACATAGGACATAGTTATTTTTGGACAAATGTCCCTGGAAAAACCCAATGCGGGAAACCGATGCAGCAACTCTGAGGGTTTATTATTATTAAGCAGTAGAAAAATCTAAATACATCACTGAATACCTCACAAAGTTATTAAATTACAGAGAGAAATACTGGCAAAAGATTTGTGAGTTTTACCTCACATAATCACTGAGAAATCTTGGTTGATCCAGTGCCAAACTGACTGCCTCCCGGATTTTTTGGCTGCCTGTGCATAGTGTCAGCATCAGCCCAGCGTCAAGCTCTCTGGGTGCTGCGTCACTTCTTTGGCTAGTCGATCTGCTGCCCAGGAAATTCGATTTCTGCCTCCTGGTCTCACACCCTGGCTCCTGGCTCCTGAAAATCAAATTCCTCTGCAGATTTTGGTCTCCTCTTTCTCTCCCTTTGCATTAGTTTTGCGTAGCCCTTTTGGCCCTGCGTCAACCTCTGAGTCAAGGCTTCTAGATCACTCACTGCCTCTCTCTGCTGATGTATCTCTAGCTGAGAATCTCTCTTTCCAGAAGTTGTTATCCCTACCCCTCAACTGCAAGAGATCTCCTCAATCGATTTTTCCTCCTGAAAACTTCTCACTTCAGAAAATTGATTTTTTCTATTTCTCTGTGTCTTCCAAATGACCCTCACGCCCCTTCTTATATCAACCTGATGGAAAACCAACGACCTAGATTAAATCATAATCAAAGGCTCTGGTCATTTTGGTTTGATTTGTGTCTTTTTCTAGAAGTTTCACCCCGGATTAGATTAATACCCATTAATATTTTAATTTCCCTAAGTTTAGACTTAGGAACCCCATTAAAAATATTAATTATTTTAATAAAATCACTTATGGGTGGAATTTCCCAAAACACTTTCTTGGTTCTTTGGAATACATGTGCCCAAGCCTCCCTAAAAAATTTGAGGCTTAGAGTACATCCTATGCTACCCCATATCAACAGTACTCACTAGATCTCGAGAATCTTCCTTCGGCCTCACTGTCCTTGCCCCTCACTGTCTCTACTTCCTTCTCTGGCTCTTTAACAACTGTTGCTGTTCTACAGAAATCGAACTACCCAAGGAAATCGAACTCCACAAGTGTGTTCTTCAACTACCCATCGACTTCCTATAATCCTCTGTTGGAGCACCAACGACCAAGATTAAAACTTAATCAAGGGCCCAAATTAATTTCTTGTCAATCCATGTGAGTTTGTAGATAATTCACACCTTATCTCAATTAATTCTAATTAATTAACCCCTTTCCCTAAGTTTAGACTTAGGAAATAATTAAAAATGGTCTAATAATCTAATTGAGACACTTCTAGGGGGAATTTCTAGAAATGATTTCTGGGAGATGGAGAACTACTATATTCTATTCTCTCCACAAAGTGTCGAGACTAGAACACCTCCGATGCTTCAAAAACAAAAACTAACAGTGAAAAGATAAAAATCTCTCCACTACAAGATGTTTTTTTGGTGTGACCAATATATCTTCTTAGATTTTGAAGACCACTGCCAAGAAACAATCCATCTAAGGTGAATCTTTACTCTTGCAAAAGTCTTTTGTTGGGACATCTATATGGATGATGATTATGTTTACCACAATGCTCACAGGGGTGAAGATCAAAACACTGATCTTTGACATGGCCAACCCAATCACAATGTTGGCATTCGACAAAGTGAAGTGGTTGTGGAAGAGGAGCAAGTGTAGATGAATCATCCTAAAGAAATCCAACGATATGAAACTAGATAGGTTTGGAGTAGTCTGACATGTGAAAATTCACATCATTTTCATATCCAAGGTTGGTTTAGTGCTTTTTATTGATGACTTCTACCCGAGGTCTTATGATGGGCTTAGGAAGTGCAAGTGAAACCTCTGCATCTGCATGTAAATCAGTTGTTGAAATGGCATCAATATTCTAATCATGTGTTGACTGTTGATAAGAGACTTTCTCAAACTGAAAAAGAGTATTATTCTGAACAAAAACCAGTTCAGAACGTTGACTCTTTTGTTGTAATTCATCTTGTTGGAGCCAAGATTCAAGCTACAAAAACTCAATCTTGTCTTGAGCATTTTGTAAACATGTTCAAATATCAATGAGAGTGGTCTTGCTGATTTTGACAGTGTCTTCAACTATAGAGAGTATTTGAGTATTCAACAGCTCTAATACTTCACTAATTTGAGCCATTTTTTAATCTCAACAAATAAAGGGTGTTGACTTCTATTGAAAATGCACTAGCAATAAATAATCAATGAAGAGTGAATGACCAACAAATTCAACAACATATTGCTCTGAAATAGATTTACAATGCTCTTGATTTCAACAAATGAAAACATGATGCAATTCATTCTCATAAAACCAATTGAAATATCAAGCTAATTCCACAATCTCTTTGGAGGAATCCATATTTTGGAACCACTTCATGGAAGCCATGTGCTCAAATACATGAAAATAATTTTTTACATCATCCATCTAAGAATGAGACAAATGGACATGTTCTCATCCATGTTAAGTGTGGATTGAATCAGTGGCACATTTTCAATTTGCAATTCTATGGCGGTGGCAAAAATAATAAACACAACTCTTATTCTACCTTGTTCGAACTTTGAAGCAAGATCAGATCTAGAAAGATAATAAAAAAAAAGATATTTACACACCAATGCTCACCAAACAATGATGGTCTAAGCAAAAGCAGAATCTTGTCAGACCACTTTCAATGCCACAATTCTCAGTTAATTTCAAGGAGAAACTACATTGGACAAGGTGACAAATTTTGAGAGAGGAACCAGGCAAGTAATGCCACAAAAATAAGAGGTTGTGGAAAGGATCCTTTTCCAGTCCCCAAGATCCCCAAGGATTTGTTGCAAGGAATTCTAACCATCATCGCTAAATAGTGCTCCAAAATCTGAAATTGGCACCTCTAATTCTAGGAATAGCACTTCCTAGCTCCCTTTGTTTTCACCATAATCTGATCATTGCAATTAATGGATCTGTTTAAGAACGACGATGATTATAATGACAATAATGTTGTGCATGTGATGGGATCCCCATTGTCACAACATGATAGGCTACTCTATCAAGCCATACCTTTGATGAGAGTAAGTATGATTATTCCTTTCACTCACTGGACCTTAGATATGGGATGTGTATTATTTTCTCTAATAGATTCCTTTTCTCCATTCTTGATTTTGACAATGGAAGACATGTATTTGGCTATTTCTTTCGCTGACTGGCAAACATCATATTGTTGGTTTTGCGTGCAGATTCGAAGAATAGAGAAGCAATTTATGTTTGTCTAGATGATGATAAAACGGTTTGACATCAGAGCCAATGCACAATGACAGATTATAGGCTGACATGAACAATATTGTTGTTGGGCTTACAATGAAACTCCACTTCAAGGAATTCAAAAGACCATCCGGACAAGAGGAAGGATTGCCATCATGTAAATACCAATCATACTCATAGAGTAGGACTCATCGAGGTTCTTGGAAGGAAAAAACCCTGAAACTTTGTAAATATCTCTACATTTGTGAGTATGTAATCAAAGAACGACCAAACAAACACAAACTTCTTAGAAGGAATTACCTGGCGCTACAGCCTTAAAAAAATATGGTGGCATCAAAACTCTTGTGTTAGTAAAAGCCTTCCCATGCAAAAAAATGAGCACGAGTTAGAGATTGTGCATGAGATGGAGATGTTGCAAATTTGTATGGGAACCTTTGGCCTGAAACAATAAGCCACTAATACAAAGATAAAAGACAGCTTGATTGCAGAGTGAACCTATTGAGAGGTAGAGAGAGATCTAAATGATGCAAAGAAGAGTTAGGTCCCCAAATTTGATGGATGCTAACTAGTTGAGCGTTAGGGTTCCCTAAGTGCAGAGACAGGTCAAATAAGCAAGTACAAAGACAAGCTTGACAAGCAGGCGCACAATGGAGCATTACAGAGACAAGGATACAAGGAGTTGCAAAGATAAGGCAGAACATTACAACTCGTGGGGAATATGAACAAGCCCTCCAAAATAATCAAGTTCCCAACAAGTAGAGTTTAGCCATAGTGGCAGATCTGACAAAAAGAGGGGCCCATGACATTTCTAGGCAAATGGTAGAGAGTTGCACTGGCTCTAATACCATTGTTGAACACCCATGAAAATAATAGACTAGAATTAGATAAATCTAAGATACTTTATTACTCAAATGGTACACATATTAATAAAATGTGTGACCCTTAGTTTTCATCTTTGAAGAGTTCTCTTGGACTTCTGCTATTGTTGGCCTTCACTTGAGGCTTTTTGCCTTCCACTCAAGTGAATGTGCCAAATTCACATAACCCAAAAGGATTTTGTTTGCAACACTTTTTATGAAGGACAACAAACAAATCAAGAACACCTCCACTCCATTGACTCCATCCAAGGCATTGGAGATAAATCGAAGTTGTTTGGGGATATTTATGGACTTCTCCCTTGGTTATTTATAGGGTGTTGGGACTAAATCGCAGGTCCTTGCCCTGTCTGTGCCCATCTAGCAAGGTTGTTAGGACCTTAGCAACCCTTCTAGAGAGATCGGTAACAAGGGGTTTTGTGACCCAAACTTTTGTCTAAAACGTCACTTTCATGCATCATGGAGCTGCCTTGACCCAAGGTATGACCTTGGACCCTCATTTGGGAAATGGTTTAGAGGCTTTGGGTCATGACCTTGGGACATAGTTTTATGGAGTTGTTCTGATGATGCCGCCCCTTTAATTGAGTTTTCTTGAGGTCTTTGCACTAAAAGAAGGAGGACATTAGACATGTTTGACTTGGAAATTACTACACCATGCTTTGAGAATTGACCATGGATCATCTACATCCACTATGGACCATTATTGGGGTATCTTCAAGTGAGAATTGACCACTTCCACCATTCAACGAGCCTTTGAAGGCTAGGCATTGGCATCTTGGATCATTTGCTTCTTCTTAGGTGGACTACCCCTCCTATATGGGAATTTTCTTATCAAATTATGGTACACATGGCTTGACTACTTTATTTTATTTTGTGTTAGATTACTTGATTTTAGGAGTTAAATTTAGTTTTCTTAGGCATGATCTAAGGAATTAAATCAAATATTGTTATTTTATTGTCAATGGAGTAGTTTTCACTCTATAAATAGAGGAGAGCTCCCTCATTGGTACTCATGGTCGGACTATCCTTGGAGCTTAATGGAAATATCTTTATTGAAATAATTTTGGTGTTAAGAGCTATCTATGTGGTGAATGTTTTTGATTTAGAAGTTTTTATTTCTTGGTTTTTCTGCTACATCATTAAAGGTATTATTGTGACTGTTCAAGACTTAGACCGTAAAGCCGCAAAATCAATCAATTTGAAGGGAAACTTGTCACTTAGAGGAAGGATGTCTAGAGGCTCACCTCACATGCTCTCCTTTGTTGATTTGGGGTAAGTTTTAACTCTCCTTGCTAGACAATACTCTCAAGTTCCTTAGTAAAGGTTTTGACTCTGCCTTCGTGATCCTAGTAGGGAAACCACCCTTGAGTCAAAGGAGATTCAACCTAAAACTTGAGGACAGGATGCAGAAGTGACAAGGGATGACCTTAAAGGTTCTCATCAGATTGTACATTGTGGATGAGGGCTTTTATCTCACATATAATTTAGATGGTGACATTTTTTCGCGCCATTTTTGTGGATAGAGGCCAATCTCTAAATAAAATGACATTTGTGATAAGTGTTGTTGAAGATCTTCTCACATGGAAACTCCATGAAGGAACAAAGTCCCTAAACTTACAGATTTTGAAGACGTTGTTGGGTGTAGAGTTGAGCACATCCATAAATCGTGAAAGCTTTTGAAGCAAATTTATCTTGGCTACTCCACCATGGCATTTTGTAAGGTATGATCAATATCTTTTGCAGATTTTTTGTTTTCATCCTTTGAAGTTTTGCAGGTGAAGAAAAAATGGAGCTTCCTCCATGGATAGCTCAATGCTATGCTCTGGTTGATTTCTCAACGACCAAGGGTTTTCTTCATGAGAACCCTTATGTAAAACCACAGAAAACTCTTAGATTTTATGGGTATGGTGATCCAGTTATAGAGCATACTTCTGCATTTTTTAAGTTTAGCAAGAAGAATGGCTTCTTCCACAAAGACATTATGATGAATTTTTTTTGCAATGTACTTAAACGGGTGTGCAAACGATTGGTTCATGAAGCTTGGAAAGGGAACATCTGTACCTTTCACAGATTTTCTAAGGGGATTTTTATGCAATGAGACTGGCCTTGAATGGCAGCTTATAGTTGAGGAAATTGCAGAATGGTATGCTGCCCAGAACAACATAGAAGAGGACCCTGGTTCTCCTAAAGACAATGAGGCCATGATTGAAGAAAACAGCCCAGAATTGAAAGGTAAGCAGAGTCGTGAGTCTGAAAATGATCAAGAAGCCATTATAAATTAAGAAATTGGCACATCCAGTCCCCAGGAAAATGCGGAAGCAGCCATGGAAAATACCATTCCCATACCAATTTTTGAAGATGTGTCAAAGCCTAGATTTGAAGGTAATAAATCAGCTATTGAAGATGGAAAAATCAGCAGCCAAAAGAGACAGTTTCCAGCACTCATATGGAGATTTGTAGGCTTAAGTTTGAAGATAAAGCAGGATTTTTTATGAAGAGTGCCCAGATTTGGAAAAGGGTGAACTTTCAGCTGCAATCATCATCATGTGCACAGGCAGGACATATCCAAGCAACCTGTAACAACTTCCAGTGGGCCAAAAGCTATCATCTCAGCCCAAAACACATCAGGTGGCCCCTCATTTGTACTCATGGTTGGACTATCCTTGGAGCTTAATGGAAATATCTTTATTGAAAGAATTTTTGTGGTAAGACCTATCTATGTTGTGAATATTTTTGATTTAGAAGTTTTCATTTCTTGGTTTTTCTACTACATCATTAAAGGTATTATATAATTATTGTAACTGTTCAAGACTACCATAAAGCTGCAAAATCAATCAATTTGAAGGGCAACTTGTCACTTGGAGGGAGGATGTCTAGAAGCTCAGCTAACATGCTCTCCTTTGTTGATTTGGGGTAAGTTTCAACTCTCCTTGCTAGGTCATACTCTCAAGTTCCTTAGTAAGGGTTTTGATTCCACTTCATGCAGTAGTTAATTTTGTGGTTGGAGGCTTTCCCCTTGCAGGTAACCTTTCTAGTGGGGTCATAACTTCATAATTTTCCTTGATTAGCCAGGGGGTTAAACTCTATCAAGTTATAACCTCTTGCCTTAATCCATAAACATTAGGTGACTGACTTAAGAGGATTTTCTTCTTAAATTCATCTTAAAACCACTTGATTACTCTTGACTCCATACCCTAATAGGATATTGGCATTGATTTTCATATCCTTTTATCTTTTTCCCCTTTTTCAAAAAACCCTAAAAATCTCCAAAAAATATGTTCACTGAGGCTATCACTGACATCACCTTATGCCTTATTGACTCTGCCTTTGTGGTCCTAGTAGGGAAACCACCCTTGAGTCAGAGAAGATTCGACTTAAAACCTGAGGACAGGTTGCAGAGGTGACAGGGGTTGACCTCCCTAAAGGTTCCCATCAGATTGTACATTGTGGATTAGGGCTTTTATCACACACATATAGTTTAGATGGTAACATTTTTTGGTGCCATTTTTGTGGATAGAGGCCAATCTCTAAATAAAACGACATTTGTGATGAGGGTTGTTGAAGATCTTCTCACATGGAAACTCGATGAAGGAACAAAGTCTCTAAACTTACAGATTTTGAAGACGTTGTTGGGTGTAGAGATGAGCAAATCCATAGATCGTGAAAGCTTTTGAAGCTAATTTATCGTGGCTACTCCACCATGGCATTTTGTAAGGTATCATCAATACCTTTTGCAGAATTTTTGTTTTCTTCCATTGAAGTTTTGCAAGTGAAGAAAAAGTGGAGCTTCCTCCATGGATAGCTCAATGCTATATTCTGGTTGATTTCTCAAAGACCAAGGGTTTTCTTCATGAGCAACCTTATGTAAAACCAGAGAAAACTCTAAGATTTTATGGGTATGGTGATCCAGTTATAGGGCATATTTCTACTTTTTTTAAGTTTAGCAAGAAGAATGGCTTTTTCCACAAAGACATCATAATGAAATTTTTTTGCAATGAACATAAACAAGTGTGCAAAGGATTGGTTCATGAAGCTTGGAAAGGAAACATTTGTACCTTTCACATTTTTTCTAAGGGGATTTTTATGCAATGAGACTGTGGCCTTGAATGGCAGCCTATAGTTGAGGAAATGGCAGAATTGTATGCTGCCCAGAACAACATAGAAGAGGACCCTGGTCCTAAAGACAATGAGGCCATGATTGAAGAAAAGATCTGCAGTCTTATGATGGAAGATGAAGAAAACAGCCCAGAATTGAAAGGTGAGCAGAGTCGTGAGTCTGAAAATGATCAAGAAGCCATTATAAATCAAGAAATTGGCACATCCAGCCCCCTGGAAAATGCGGAAGTAGCCATGGAAAATACCATTCCCATACCAATTTTTGAAGATGTGCCAAAGCCTAGATTGGAAGGTCATAAATCAGCTATTGAAGATGGAAAAACCAGCAGCCCAAAAGAGACAGTTTCCAGCACTGATATGGAGATTTGTAGGCTCAAGTTTGAAGATGAAGCAGGAATTTTTATGAAGAGTGTCCAGATTTGGAAAAGGGTGAACTTTCAGCTGCAATCACCATCATGGACACAGGTAGGACATTTCCAAGCAACGTGTAATAATTTCTAGTGGGCCAAAAGCTATCAGCTCAGCCCAAAACACATCAAGTGGCTGTGAAAATTGCTAAATAGAAATCCTACTGCAGTGATTAATATTATTTCTTCTACTTATTACTTCAGAAACAAGTTATCTACTGTATTCTTACGGCAAATATTGAAATATATTCTATTGCAGCCTTCACAATTAAAATATTGCAGAAAGTAAATGTAAGTAAAATGCTGGCACAAATACAATCACAATGACAGTGATTTTTGGACAATTGTCCCTGGAAAAATCCAATGCGGGAAAACCAGTGTAGCAGATGAGTTAATATTCTTCAGCAAAAATATTCATGTACAAATTACACCCAGCAGTATAGAACAAGGCTTTCTGAGAAAAATTTACAGAAGTTCCTGAACAAGTATCTGACCCGAGAGAGAAGTTCCTCCACCCTTTGCATCTCTCTGACTTACCCAACATCACTTTCTCTGCCCCTGGACTGACTTGCGCAATGCCTGCATTACCCAAGCCAACATTGTCTCTCCCAGCGTCGATTTGCTGAGCATTTTCCTTTTACTTCTCTGCGTCTTTGTCCCTGTCTCTCTGACTGATGTTGGACCCTCTATGTCTCTCCTCCACTTGCAACTCTCCCTCTGAATCGATTTTCTCTTGCCGAACTTCAACCAGTGAGAAAATCGATTTTACCTGGGCAACTGAGTATCTGCCTGGCGTATTTTCCAAATGACCCTCAAGGCCCTTCTTATATCTTCCTGTTGGATAACCAACAACCTAGATTAACTCCTAATCAAAGGCTCATATTGTTTTGACTTTATCTTCGTCTTTATCTAGAAGATTCACCTACAATTAGATTAATACCCATTAATGTTTTAATTTTCCTAAGTTTAGACTTAGGAACTCCATTAAAAATATTAATTATTTTAATATAATCATCTCTGGGTGGAATTTCCCAAAATGGTTTCTAGGTTCTTTGGAATACATGTGCCCAAGCCTCCCTGCAAAATTTGAGGCTTAGAGCACATACGATGCTACCCCAAATCAACACTCTCTTTTAGCGAGGAATGTGCTCTAGCAATATACTGTTGCTGTATATTGCTCTGACTCTGAAGCATTGTCCTCTGCACTGCTAATGTCTGCCATGCTGTCCGCCAACTACTGCGTTGCTGCTACAACTGTACTGTTGCCTTTGACATTGCCATTGCCAATACTACATCTGTACTACAACTCCCTCTGAATTTATGCATTTGTGTTTTTGCTGGCATTGCCACTGCCAACTGTCCCTGCACTGCAAGCTGTTGTTGCTACTGAAACGGATTTTCAACCATACCCAACTGCTCCTTGAATGAAGTGAACTTAGCTCTTCCGAGAGCCTTTGTGAGTATATCGACCACCTTCTCTCCTGTGGGAACATACTGTAGCTGGATTGCCCCACGCTGAACACAATTTCTGATAAAGTGACAACGGATATCTATATGTTTCGACCAATCATGAAATATTGGATTCTCAGAGAGTTTGATGCAGTGCTGATTATCCCAGTGAACCTTGGTTGCTTCCATCCTTTTTCTAAATAGTCTCACAAGCAATTTTCTGAGCCATATGGCTTCGCATGTAGTTGTGCTGGCTGCCATATATTCTGCTTCTATTGAACTCAATGCTACTAATTTATGCTTCCTTTTGCACCAAGATATCATTCCTGATCCAACACTGAAGCCGTACCTTGAGGTACTTTTTTGGTCTATTGAATTAGCTGCTCAACCTACATCGATGAACCCATTCAAACTGATGTCCTCCCCTCTAGAGCACTTCAACCCATATCCGATTGTTCCACGTACATACCTAAGTATGTGTCTAGTTGCTGCCCAATGCACCCTTTTTGGTTCCACCATGAACTGACTAAGAGTGTTGACAACAACAAAAAAATGTCTGGCCTAGTGTTGACCAGATACATAAGCGACCCAATGAGCTGCATGTACAAGGTAGGATCTCTTTTTTGTCCTCTGATGCATCTATTTTCTTCCAGTTGGTGATCATGGGAGTAGCCATGGTTTGGCAATCCTGCATTTTGAATCTCTTGTAGAATTGAGGCTTCTGTGATTCATCATAGTTATAAGAAGAGCTTCGGCGTAAATCACATGAAAAAGACATTTGTCGACGCGTTTCGAACCAACTAGTGTGGTTCATCATCAGGACAAGTTGAGAAACAGATCTGGCCTAGCAAGTTAAATAGACTGAGCAGAGACCTCCAACAGCTACATAACGGTTGGAGTCTCTGCTCAGTCTATTTAACTTGCTAGGCCAGATCTGTTTCTTCAACTTGTCCTGATGATGAACCACACTAGTTGGTTCGAAACGCGTCGACAAATGTCTTTTTCATGTGATTTACGCCGAAGCTCTTCTTATAACTAATTTTGAATCTCTTTAGAATTTTTGTAGCATACCTTCCTTGTCCAAGGAAGATCTCCCCATTCTTCTGCCAAACTTCCAACCCCAGAAAATAATGCATCAATCCCAAGTCCTTCATGTCGAATTCGTCTTCAAGATTCTTCTTGCAATCCTGGATGAGCCTAGATGACCCAGTTAGGAACATATCATCTACATATACTACTAGAATAAGTGGCTCAATCTCTACCAGTAAATAGTAGAGATTGGGATCAACATCACTCTTGACAAATCCCAACTGTTGCAAGTAACTATCAATTTGACCATACCATGCTCTGGGTTCCTGCTTGAGCCTATACAGGGCTTTCTTTAACCCGCAAACATGAGATTTATTCTCATGTGTTTCAAAACCTTCGGGCTGTTCTATATACACCTCCTCTTCTGTCACTCCGTTCAAGAATGTTGTCTTGACATCCATCTGGTGAATCTCCCATCCCATTTGAGCTGCTAGGGATATAACAGATCTAATAGAGGGGTATCGAGCAACTGGGGCGAAGGTCTCTTCATAGTCTATTCCTTCTTTTTGAGCATACCCCTTTGCTACAAACCTTGCCTTGTACTTCTCTATGCTGTTGTCTGCAACATACTTGATCTTGTAGATCCATCGTGATCCTACAACTGGTCTATTTTCTAGTCTAAGTACTACTTCCCAGACATCATTCATCATGATGGAGTTGTACTCTTCCACCATGGCATCCACCCATACTTGCTGTTGAACAACTTCCTGAAAGTTAGAGGGTTGTTCAACTTGAGCTGCCAATGCTTGGTATCTATGTCTACGCTGCCTCTTCTCGGCTCTAGGAGATCCAACAAACTCCTCTACGTTCCTCAGTGTTTGCCACACTTCTGTATGCATTCTACTATTGGTGGTGGGAGGCTCAACCAACTCTTCCTCCTAATCCCGTCGTTTCGTTTATTGAGAAGCATCTGCATTTCCTCCCTCTGAGGAGATACTGGTGTTGGTCACTGTATTCGACCCAAGTGTATGCTCTCCTGCCCGTTCTTCTTGTTGCCCATGCTGCTCTTGGACTAACGGAACATCTCCTAACTGATCTTTTGTAGGCATTTCATGAGATTTCCTGAAAGCTCTATCTTCCATGAACTTTACATCCCATATTACTACAATCTTTCTACTGCCAAGAATGTTGATTCTATATGCCTTTGAAGTCTCATTGTATCCTACGAGATACCCCTTCTTTGTAGTCTAATCCAGTTTGTTGCGCTTCGTGTCTGGAATGTGGCAATAAGCCACGCTTCTAAATATCCTGAGATGACTGACTTCCCGCTTCTTCCCTGTGAACACTCCTTCACGCGTTCTCTTCCCTAATGCTCTACGAGGAGTTCTATTCTGGATATATATTGTTGTGTTGCAGGCTTCTGCCCATAGATACTTAAGTAGATTCTGATCATACAACATGGCTTTGGCTGCCCCAACAATAGTTTTGTTCTTCTGTTTTGCCACTCCATTCTGCTCGAGATTATATGGATTTGTCCATTCTCTTTTGATGCCCTCCTTTGCGCAGAAATCGGTGAAATCTTTGTCTCTATATTCTCCACCATTATCTGGATTCTGAACACAATACCTTTATCTTTTTCCCTGTCATATTTTCAACAAGAGCCTTAAACTCTCAGAAACGATCAAAGACCTCATCCTTGGTCTTTAAGAAATAGATCCAAGTTGTTCTAGAGTGATCATCGATAAAAGTGACGAAGTATTCGCCACCACTAAGAGCCTTTGTGGACATAGGAACGTAGATATCTGAGTGTATTAATCCTAATACACACTCTGCTCTATTGTTACTTCTGGAAAAAAGTTACTTTAGCGTACTTTCCTAGCACACATCCTTTGCACAAGTCATCATGTTCACTAATAAGGACTGGTACCCCTGTAACAGTCTCTTTGAACATCCTCAGTGCTCCATGGTGTAAGTGCCCCATTCGCCCGTGCCATAATTCATTTCACTCATTCTCACCATTATATGTTGATTTGGGGTAGTATCGAATGTGCTCTAGCCATGAAAATTGGTGGAGAGGCTAAAGCACATGAGATCTCCAAGACCTAGAAATGGTTTGGGCAGGTTCTAACTGGTTTGGGAGATATTAAAATAATTAATATTTTTAGTGGAGTTCTTAAGTCTAAACTTAGGAAAAATAAAATATTAATGGGTATTAATATAAAACTGGGTTAGAAGGTTCCAAAAGACATGGATCAAGTCAAATATAATCTTAGCCATTGATTAGAGATGTAATCTCGATCTTTGAAGGACCAATAGGAAAAGTATAAGAGGAGGCTTGAGGGTCAGTTGGAGAACACACTACAGTGATCAGTCATTCAATTTACTAGAATGGGGTTGCAAAGTAAAGTTGAATCAGTGATCAACAACGAGGGGCAGTGAGTACTGGACAAAGAGGCAGAGATAGTGCCGAGAGACCAACGTTGAGGCAAAGAGGCAGATGCAGAAGCCAGAGTAGGCCGCACAGAGCCCAGCAGAGACAACGCAAAGGCCAGAGGGCCTACGTCATCCACTCAGAGGGCAACAGGAGTAATGAAAATGGTCCCAGAGGCTGCGTAGTGCCTCGGAGGGCTGATGCAGAGGGGTCTGAGGCTGACGTAGAGGCTAGGAGGGCTGACGCAGTGCTTTAGTGTTGCTGGAGAGGGTTTCGTGGGGCAGGGTTTTTGAATACCTAATTTTGAATAGAGAGGTATTACTGTCGGTTATTTTTCTCAGTTGGGTGAGCTAGTTTGGCAGTTGTACTCAAGGATATACTGCATAATAATATAACTCTCAGAATTGCTGCATCGGTTTTCCCACATTGGGTTTTTCTGGGGACGAGTTGTCCAAAGATAACGGTGTCACTTGTGTGTTTGCTATTTCTTTCAGCTGTTGATCTATAGATGGTTGACACTGTATTGTGTTTATTTTGATGTTTATGTAGTTAAATAACTTGTTGGTAATTAACAAGTAGGAGAAATAAACCAGAAGAATACAAATAAAATTTCTAACGGATAGACTTAGAAATTTCAACATGGTATAGGAGAGTGGTTGCAGATCACACGAGAACTGTACGCACCAGCTGAAGCAGAGCATTTGCAGAAGAAATAGTTGTCCCGAGTGACAAAAGTTGTTCATAGCAAAAAACAGCGGAGAAGGGTTGACGCAAAGGGACTGCATCATCAATTCAGGTCAGAGAGAGGCCAGTGCAGAGGCTGAGGAGGGCAGAAAAGGCTCACGCAGAGACTAGGAGGGTTGACGCAATTGGCTGGGGGAGCATTTCAGCGAGTGTCGGGATTGCGCAGAGCCTAGAGGCTCAGTCCTTCGGTTGCTGGGGTTTAGGAAGCTGTGGGCAGTTTGCGAGGAGTGAAGCTGGTGGGAAACTGTGGACAAAACAATACTTAAAAGGGAAAAACCAAGGTAGAGGGAGTCACTACCGAGGCGAATTTCTAGCCAAGGAATTCGGATCAGTGTTGCAGGTGCACAGAAGATTGGGGAGGTGCGACTTGATGATTGGCAGGAGGATTTCTAGAAGGGAAATTGAGACTCAGAGGGAGTCTAGCCGAGAACTTCCAGGCGGGAAGTATAGAGGCTCAGCAGGAGTTGAAGAGAGAACTTCTGGAGGGAAGTAGAGAGATTCGGAGGAGTCGGAAGAAGAGCAGAGAGATGGCCATTAATGGGCTGAGGGATCAGGATAGGCTAGACGGGGCGTCCAACTTTGTGGTTTGGAAGGCCAGGATCCTGCCCATTCTAGATAGACATCGCATCAAGGCCTTCGCCTTGAGAACAATGGTGATCCCTGTTGACCCGACTGATAATGAGAAGTATGAGGAGGCAATGGCCAAGGCGAAATGTCTCATCGTTAATGGGATCAAGGATCATCTGGTCCAACATATTGCCGAGGAGGAGACGACAAAGGAAATGTGAGACGCCTTGAAGACGTTGTGTCAACATACTTCTGTGCAGAGGAAGATGTTAATTGAGAATCAGTTGTGGTCATACCAGATGCAGAAGGGGGAGCAGATAGATCACTTCCTCAGTCGGCTGAAGGAGATCTGGGACCAACTGACTTCCATAGGGGCCACACCAGATCAGGAGATGTTGGTGAGGACCGCTCTAAATGCAGTCTTCGAGGAGTGGGAGACATTTATCCAGAGCATACTGGGCAGGGTGAACCTTCTAGATTGGAAAGAATTGTGGACAACTCTTCGCCAAGAAGAGATCAGACGACAGTCCAAGATGGGAAGTAGCAGCAAAGGAGTCTGGATGAAGAAATAAGAGGAAGAGGATGCAGTTCTGGCATCTGCAGGAAAGCAGGAGAAGAGGAAGCAAAAGGACCTCTCCAAGGTCAAGTGCTTCAACTGTGGGGAACTAGGTCATTATGTGAACCAATGTCCAAGGAAGAAAAACAAGGGAGAGGCGTCTGACTCAAAGGCAGCGCCAACGAAGGCGGTGTTATCCTCTACAATGTCCTAGGCTAAGGAGGAGATCGAAAGAGGTAACCTCAAACCACTTGTAGTTCAGCAGCTAGCCCCGTTGAACCAGAGAGGGATCTCTCTAAGGATTTCTCAGTCAATGATTGGAAGAGAAATAGATTTTAGGCTAGATGTATAGGTTTTGTTTGAGTGTTTGGAAATTTAGGGTTTTTAGGTTGTTGGACCAGGGATGAGAGCAAGCAATTAGGTCAAGGTATCAAAATTTGCAATAGCAGGCATAATAAGGAGCAAGATAACAATGTCTTGTGGTGGATTGAAGATTTTGGTCAATGTAGTGTAGGGTCTGAAAGTTTAAGAAATCATAATGAGCATGTATTAGCATGAATTCATTAATCTAGAAGGAGAAATACATAAACAGAACTTTGAATCAAAAGAATTCTGCCTATATGATTGTAAGGAAAATCACATGAAGGAAGCAAAGCTTGTTAAAAGAGATGAATTCATTCATAAAAACTGATATGGAAGAGAAACAACACCACAAACTCACTGCACAAGTATTCCTGAAAAATAGTTGCAACTGCTCCTTGATTAACTTTATGAAAGCATAAGATACGAGTCCTCTCCTCTGAAGTTCAACCCTTCTCTCTGGATGAGAAATGATACATATAGACTAGAATAAATCACTTCCCCACCTTCAGTGGTCAAATCCCTATGTGGTGGAATAGTTCCCAAGAATCTCTCAACCAACAAGAGGGAGTGAGAAGGTCAAAAACAAACTCTTCTCTTAGACTTTGATTTGAGTTTTGCTTCATTTATGAGGCCCAATTAAGCACAAAAACAACCTATCATGCTAATTTATTCCATAATCACATCATCAAGACTTTAAAATATCAAAATTACATCACAAAACCAAGATCAGGCAAAAATAAGCTGAGAAAGACTGCTACATGTATAAGCGCAGCGCATTTAGCCATAAGCGCAATGCGCTCAGCTATAAGCATAGTGCCATCTTGAAAGCAGATTTTTGAAGCCTTTCGGAAATCAAATTTGAAAACTGAGAGAACGGTCAACTAGCATTTCCTGTCTAGTTTCAGAACAACTTGAATTTTTGAAAATTACCCATGGGAAGGCTTTCAAAAATTGATTCTCCCGAGGTGACTCTATAAGCGCAATGCGTGCTTCAGAATAGTGGCAGAAAGTGACTTTTTGACCTGTTTTTGGGATTTTTCTCCTAACCAGTTTGTTGACATGCTTCAAAAAGTAGATATCTGAGATCCTTAGGGAAATATCTATCCAAGGAGATAGAGTTTTGGGCATTTGGAGGTCTATAATGAAAGCGTAGCGCCAAGGCGCTGCGCTTATAGTAGGGTCAAAATTCTGGGTTTTTCTGCGAAAATAGGGCTCTAAGATGAAGCGATATCTCTTTCACCATAAGGCTTTTAGCAAAACTGAGAGATGTTTGTGTAGATAAGGATGTTGTGAAGACAAACCTCTCTCATTTCCGGAAATTCATTTTCATTGTCTCGAAATTCGTGCCACAAAAGCATGACTAAAATAGGAAATTAACTGGATTTATTTTATTTTATTTATTTATTTTTTTGTTTCTGACATAGGTCTCCAAGAAAGTTGCATATCTCCAAATCTATTATACCTATGTAAAATATGAAGGAGGCTTTTGTCCCTTGGTATATGATTTACAAAAACCTCTCTCACTTTTGTCAAGTTCATCTCCATTTGTTCAGAAACACACTTTGAAGCAAAACCATCCCTGTGTGCCGCAAATGACCTGTTGATGAGTTTGTGAGGCACTGATCTCTTTGATATTAGATGGATCAACTCTTCAGACATGTCCTCCATTATTGTACTTCTTCTTGTCAGTGTGTGTGGCCTCTACTTCCAAGGTGAAAACAGGGGATTATTTATAGTTGTGAGGTAATTTAGGGAAATGGAAAAATTCTAGGAAAATATGGGGATATAGTGAGGGAGATTAGGGAGCTAAGGAAAGTGGAAATTTAGTATTTGGGTGAGGGGAAGGGTTTCAAACAAGAGAAACACATTCCAATGGTTTAGAAAGTTTGCTCTGTATAGGGTTTAGGTGAAAATGATGGAATTTGAGGATGGTTTTGATAGAGGGTGTTTAGGAAGTGTAATAAGGATAGAAAAAGGTGTATGAACAGTAGGACACAAGTTTTAACAACAATTCACCATGGAAATCATGAAATCTGGAAGACTGTTTTCAAAACCCTAGGAGAGGGAATGAAGCATTGCGATCACAATTAAGAGAATTAAGAGATTATTGAGCTTCATGAGAGACCACCAACCTGTATTTGCTGCAACACAACCTAAATATAATGGAAGAAATCATTGCAAAGAGGTTTGCAGCCTTGGAATGAAAACATAGCAGTTGCCAGGATTTATGAATGAGATGACAAATTTTGATGACTTTGACCCTAATGACCTAATGGTGACACTGAGCTGAATGAGGACTATGATGATGATGACCTTTCAGTGATGGCAATCACTGGAACATGAAAATTTTGAAAGGAGTAGCAATAGACCTAGACAAACTAGCGAGTGACCAAATTTTTATTTTGAAAACCTAATGAAATGATAAAAATTTGACTTTGAGACCCTAACAAAAACCTTGTAAGAGCATATTTGATCACCGGTGATTGGCATGACTGACAGGCACTAACATTGGCTCTAGCTGGGGATGGCAGCTCCTTGGAGGTGTCAAGAACACCGTAGACCAGGTAGCCTTATTCATTGGGCAATGGAATCAAAATGCAAAAGACTAGTGTTAGGTCCCTATACTACTAGTGTAACCTCTTATTGTTATTAGTACAACCCCCTTATTATATTGTTGTGCCTGTGTAGTCCCCGTATTGTTATTATTGTACCCAATAGAAGCGCACTATTGTTATTATTGTGCCCTTACATTATTATTGTTATGTCGGCTTTGATTATATTATGACCCCTTAGACTCTTATATATAGAAAGGAGGTCTTGTCATTTGTATCATCCAA
>APFE030627146.1:36750-56950 GCA_000404065.3 Pinus taeda
TCATTTGTATCATCCAAGAATTGTTCATTTGTGTAATGTAAAGGAGGTTGCCCCCTCGAAGAGGCTTATTTCTAAGACATTGATCTATCTTTTCTATCTTTTTGTGAGCTGGTTTCATAACAACTAGACTCAAACTAAAAACTGACTAACTAATTGAACTGACTTGACTATAAAAAAAACATACTGAGTGAACATACTTATGGCAGTAGACCATCGGGATCTTAGAACCTTCATCTCGGGCTTCAAATCTTGATGATAACAGCCCAACTGCTGAAGATGTATATACAATCATGTGTAATGATCCCTCTAGTGCAACCAATCCAGCAAGTGGCTACTTACTTGAATCTTGCTCACACTTTCCTCGAGCAAGCAGGAAAAACAAAAGCTAGACAACTTCGAGTGTCCACTGAAAATGTGCTCATTTTCAATAAATACAAAAAAATCATCTTCCCTATTAACTGTAGCAAATTAGTGGAAGGATCCTTCATAATCTGAAATGTTACCCTCTCTTGAAAGTATACAATCATGTGTAATGATCCCTCTAGTGCAACCAATCCAGCAAGTGGCTACTTACTTGAATCTTGCTCACACTTTCCTCGAGCAAGCAGGAAAAACAAAAGCTAGACAACTTCGAGTGTCCACTGAAAATGTGCTCATTTTCAATAAATACAAAAAAATCATCTTCCCTATTAACTGTAGCAAATTAGTGGAAGGATCCTTCATAATCTGAAATGTTACCCTCTCTTGAAAGTATACAATCATGTGTAATGATCCCTCTAGTGCAACCAATCCAGCAAGTGGCTACTTACTTGAATCTTGCTCACACTTTCCTCAAGCAAGCAGAAAAAACAAAAGCTAGACAACTTCAAGTGTCCACTGAAAATGTGCTCATTTTCAATAAATACAAAAAAATCATCTTCCCTGTTAACTGTAGCAAATTAGTGGAAGGATCCTTCATAATCTGAAATGATACCCTGTCTTGAAAGTCAGCAGAAATACAAGAACAACCTTCATTTTCCAATGCAAATATTTTGTCAGGATGAATATGTTCATTAAGTTTCTCATTCGCATCAGGAAAAAGGGAATTTTGTTCTTGAAAATCTGTGTTTGAGGCAACCATATCATCAATAGCAAAGATGCGCACATCCATAGGATTCGGGAAGATCATCATGTGCACGAGGCTCTAAAACAACCTCTCCTTTATCACTGCTCTCCACTTCATCATCTGCCTACAATGTTTGATGGCTATTCTCTGCCATAATTACATTGTCTGAAATCTCCACACATGCCAGTTCAAAATTACGATTTGCATGAATCTGCTCTTGGAATAGTGTTTCAGATCCTTGTTCATGCATTTCATCAGAAACCTCATCTTGGTCTTCACAAACTGATCTTGAAATAAAAACCCAGAGAAAGAACAATCTGAAACAACAAATGGATGACTATCTCCATACCTTTCATTAAAACACTGACAAATCTGCTGCAAAGGTTCATCAAACTCGTAGGATGGAACATGACTATCATTCATAAGCATCATTTCTTCATTAAAACAGGGCTGAACATTCTCTTGTTCTTCTGAAATGTCTACAACCTTTTTAATGTCATCATTGGAATCCTGCCCAGTTCCACTTTCATCCAAGGGAGAAAACACTTGTTCTTCTTGGTGATGGAAAGCGTTCTCATATAAAGCATCCAGGACCTCTTCATCCATGAACTCTTAATCACCATAAACACTTTCCAAATGATGAATAAAACCTTGAAAATGCTTGCAACAATCTTTTACCAGCAGTAAAGATGGATCTTCTTCTTTAAATTTTTCATAAAAAATCATATGAAAATCAACAAGTGAAAAATACAACCGGGTGGCAAACCTTCATACCATGATCTTACTTGTTCCTCCAAGGGGGCCATGAAGATCTTCATCATACTATCTTCAGGAAACTTAGTCTTTAATATGTGAATATGAAAATGAAATTTGACGAAATGCAAACTAGCATCTTCTCCATCCTGACCTTTAAACTTTGACAGCCTTGTTTACCAATCTATACAAGAAATACGGTTCGGAATACCAGGAATATGAGCTCAATTCATGGGAGCATACCTTTGAGTAGTTGAATCCATCTTGAAATAGTCAAGTCACCAAGAAGTTCTTCAAACTATTGGTTTTTGAACAGTGGAGTTGCCATGAAAATTCTGAACCTTTGGATTCTTCGACACTGGAGTCGCCAGGTGAAAGATGCACAACTTTTCTTGTGTCTGATCACTGTTCACCATCAGTAATCAGATCTGATCTTTGTCGTTCTTTCCCAAGCAAGATATGATCTTTTGTTCCCCGCCAACGGTGCCAAAATGTTATCCTCTACAATGTCCCAGACTGAGGAGGAGATCGAAAGAGGTAACCTCAAACCACTTGCAGTTCAACAGCTAGCCCTGCTAAACCAGAGAGGGATATCTCTAAGGATTTCTCAGTCAATGACTAGAAGAGAAATAGATTTGAGGCTAGACATATAGGTTTTGTTTGAGTGTTTGGAAATTTAGGGTTTTTAGGCTGTTGGACCAGGGATGAGAGCAAGCAATTAGGTCAAGGTATCAAAGTTTGCAGTAGCAGGAATAAAAAGGAGCAAGGTAACAATGTCTTGTGGTGGACTGAAGATTTTGGTCAATGTAGTGTAGGGTCTGAAAGTTTAAGAAATCATAATGAGCATGTATTAGCATGAATTCATTAATCTAGAAGAAGAGATATATAAACATGATTTTCCACATAAATAGAGTTTTGGATCTAAAGAATTTTGCCTATATGACGGTAAGGAAAATCACATGAAGGAAGCAAAGCATGTTAAAAGAGATGAATTCATTCATAAAAAACTAATATGGAAGAGAAACAACACCACAAACTCACTGCATAAGTATTCCTTAAAAATAGTTGTAATTGCTCCTTGATTAACTGTATGAAAGCATAAGATACAAGTCCTCTCCTCTGAAGTTCAACCCTTCTCTCTGAATAAGAAAGGATACATATAGACTAGAATAAACCACTTCCCCACCTTCAGGGGCAAATCCCTAAGTGGTGGAACAGTTTCCAAGAATCTCTCAACCAACAAGAGGGAGTGAGAAGGTAAAAAACAAACTCTTCTCTTCGACTTTGATTTGAGTTTTGCTTCTTTTATGAGGCCTAATTAAACATAAAAACAACCTATCATGCTAATTTATTCCATAATTACATCATCAAGACTTTAAAATATCAAAATTACATCACAAAACCAAGATCTGACGAAAATAAGCTGAGAAAGACTGCTACGGGTATAAGCGCAGCGCATTTAGCCATAAGCGCAGTGCACTCAGCTATAAGCGTAGCGCCATGGTGAAAGAAAATTTTGGAAGCCTTTCTAAAATCAAATTTAAAAATTGAGAGAACGGTCAACTAGCATTTCTTGTCTAGTTTCTAGAACAACTTGAATTTTTGAAAATGACCCATGGGAAGGCCTTCAAAAATTGATTCTCCCAAGGTGACTCTATAAGCGTAGTGCCTGCTTCATAATAGTCGCAGAAAGTGACTTTTTGACTTATTTTTTGACTTTTTCTCCTAACGAGTTTGTTGACATGCTTCAAAAAGTAGATATTTGAGATCCTTAGCGAAATATCTATCCAGGGATATAGAGTTTTAGGCATTTAGATGTCTGTAGTGAAAGCGTAGCGCCAAGGCGTTGCGCTTAAAGCAAGGTCAAAATTCTAGGTTTTTCTACAAAAATAGGGCTCTAAGTTGAAGCTATATCTCTCTCAACCTAAGGATTTTTCAAAAACTGAGAGCGGTTTGTGTAGATAAGGATGTTGTGAAGACAAACCTCTCTCAGTTTTTGGAAATTTATTTTCATTGGCTTGACATCCGTGCCACAAAATCATGACTGAAACAGGAAATTAACTGTTATTTTCTGACATAGGTCTCCAAGAAAGTTTCATATCTCCCAATCTATGATACCTGTGTAAAAAATGAATGAGGTTTTTGTCCCGTGGTATATGATTTACAAAAACCTCTTTCACTTTTGTCAAGTTCATTTCCATTTGTTCAGAAACACACTTTGAAGTAAAACCATCCCTGTGTGCCGCAAATGACCTTTTGATGAGTTTGTGAGGCACTGATCTCTTTGATGTTAGATGGCTCAACTCTTCAGACATGTCCTCCATTATTGTACTTATTTTTGTCAGTGTGTATGGCCTTTGCTTCCAAGGTGAAACCTTAGCTCACTAGGAGGAAGAATTAGGGTTTAGTTTTGGGAAAATAGGGGATTTTTTATAGCTGTGAGGAAATTTGGGGAAATGAAAGGGATAGGCAAATGAAAAAATTCTAGGAAAATTTGGGGAGATAGTGAGGGAGGTTAGGGAGCTAAGGAAAGTGGAATTTTAGTATTTGGGTGAGGGGAAGGGTTTCAAACCAGAGAAAGACAGTCCAATGGTTTAGAAAGTGTGCTCTGTCTAGGGTTTAGGTGAAAATGATGGAATTTGAGGATGGTTTTGATAGAGGGTGGTTAGGAAGGTGTAATAAGGATAGAAAAAGGTGTATGAATAGTAGGAAACAAGTTTTAACAGCAATTCACCATGGAAATCATGAAATCTAGAAGACTGTTTTCGAAACCCTAGGGGAGGGAAATGAAGCATTGCGATCACAATTAAGAGAACTAAGAGATTTTTGAGCTTCATGAGAGACCACCAACCTGTATTTTTTGCAACATAACCTGAATATAATGGAAGAAATCACTGCAAAGACGTTTGCAGTCTTGGAATGAAAACGTAGCAGTTGCCAGGATTTATGAATGAGATGACAAATTTTGATGACTTTGACCCTAGTGACCTAATGGTGACACTGAGTTGAATGAGGACCATGATGATATGACTGAGATGATGATGATGACCTTTTAATGATGGCACATCCAACTGAGTGATGGCAGTGAACGAAACATGAAAATTTTGAAAGGAGCAGCAATAGACCTAGACACACTAGCTAATGACCAAATTTTCATTTTGAAAACCTAATGAAATGATAAAAATTTGACTTTGAGACCCTAACAAAAACCTTATAAGAGCATATTTGATCACTGGTGACTAGCAAGACTGACAAGCACTAACATTGGCTCTAGCTGGGGATGGTAGCTCCTTGGAGGTGTCAAGAACACCGTAGACTAGGTAGCTTTATTCATTGGGCAATGGAGTCAAAATGAAAAAGACTAGACTCAAACTAAAAACTGACTGACTAACTGAACTGACTTGACTATAAAAAACATACTAAGTGAACATACTTATGGCAGCAGACCATCGGGATCTTAGGGCCTTCACCTCGGGCTTCAAATCCTGATGATGACCGCCCACCTACTGAAGATGTATATAGAATCATGTGTAATGATCCCTCTAGTGCAACCAATCCAACAAGTGGCTACTTACTTTAATTTTGCTCACACTTTCCTCGAGCAAGAAGAAAAAACAAAAGCTAGGCAACTCCGAGTGTCCATTGAAAATGTGCTTATGATCCATAACTACAAAAAAAACATCTTCCCTGTTGACTATAGCAAATCAGTGTAAGGATCCTTAATAATCTAAAATGTTACCCTGCCTTGAAACTCAACAGAAATACAAGCACACCCTTCATTTTCCAATGCGAATTTTTGTCAGGATGAATATGTTCATTAAGTTTTTCATTCGCATCAAGAAAAAGGGAAGCTTGTTCTTGAAAATCTGCGTTTGAGGCAACCATATCATCAATAGCAAAGATGCGCACATCCATAGGATCCGGGACAATCTCCTCTTCTTCAAAAGACTCCTCATTTTCTCTATCTGGAGGAAGATCATCATGTGCATGAGGCTCTAAAACCTCTCCTTTATCACTACTCTCCTCTTCATCATCTTCCTGCAATGTTTGATGGCTATTCTCTGCCATAATTACATTGTCTAAAACCTCCACACATGCCAATTCAAAATTACGATTTGCACGAATTTGGTCTTGGAATAGTGTTTCAGATCCTTGTTCATGCATTTCATCAGAAACCTCATCTTGGTCTTCATAAACCTGATCTTGAAATAAAAACCCAGAGAAAAACAATCTGAAACAACAAATGAATGACTATATTCATACCTTTCATTAAAAAACTGACAAATCTGCTGCAAAGGTTCATCAAAAAACTCGTAGGATGGAACATGACTATCATTCATAAGCATCATTTCCTCATTAAAACAGTGTTGAACGTTCTCTTGACTTCTGAAATGTCTACAACCTTTTTAATGTCATCATTAGAGTCCTGTTCAGTTTCACTTTCATCCAAGGGAGAAAACACCTATTCTTCTTGGTGATGGAAAGGGTTCTCATATAAAGCCTCTAGGATCACTTCATCCATGAACTCTTCATCACCATAAACACTTTCCAAATGATGAATAAAACCTTGAAAATGCTTGCAACAATCTTTTACCAGCAATAAAGATGGATGTTCTTCTTTAAAATTTTCATAAAACATCATATGAAACTCAGCAAGTGAATAAATACAGCTAGGTGGCAAACCTTCATACAATGATCTTTCTTGTTCCTCCAAGGTGGCCATGAAGATATTCATCATACTATCTTCAGGAAACTTAGTCTTTAATCTGTGAATATGAAAATGAAATTTGACCAAATGCAAACTAGTATCTTCTCCATCCTGATCTTTAAACTTTGACAACCTTGTTTGCCAATCTATACAAGGAATATGGTTCGGAAAACCAGGAATATGAGCTCAATTCATAGGAGCATACCTTCGAGCAGTTCAATCCATCTTGAAATAGTCAAGTCACCAAGAAGTTCTTCAAACTATCGGTTTTTGAACAGTGGAGTCGCCATGAAAATTTTGAACCTTTGGATTCTTCGACACTGGCGTCACCAAGTGAAAGATGCACAACCTTTCTTGTGCCTGATCACTGTTCACCATCAACAATTAGCTCTGATCTTTGTCGTTCTTTCCCAGGGAAGATATGATCTTTCGTTCCCCGGCAATGACGCCAAAATGTATCCTCTACAATGTCCCACGCTGAGGAGGAGATCGAAAGAGGTAACCTCAAACCACTTGCAGTTCAACAGTAGCCCTGCTGAACCAGAGAGGGATCTCTCTAATGATTTCTCAGTCAACGATGAGAAGAGAAATAGATTTTAGGCTAGATGTATAGGATTTGTTTGAGTGTTTGGAAATTTAGGGTTTTTAGGTTGTTGGACCAGGGATGAGAGCAAGCAATTAGGTCAAGGTATCAAAGTTTGCAGTAGTAGGCATAAAAAGGAGAAAGATAACAATGTCTTGTGGTGCATTAAAGATTTTGGTCAATGTAGTGTAGGGTCTGAAAGTTTAAGAAATCATAATGAGCATGTATTAGCATGAATTCATTAATCTAGAAGAAGAGATACATAAACATGATTTTCCACATAAACAGAGCTTGAATCTAAATAATTTTGCCTATATGACTGTAAGGAAAATCACATGAAGGAAGAAAAGCATGTTAAGATAGATGAATTCATTCATAAAAAACTGATATGGAAGAGAAACAACACCACAAACTCATTGCACAAGTATTCCTGAAAAATAGATGCGATTGCTCCTTGATTAACTGTATGAAAGCATAAGATACAAGTCCTCTCCTCTAGAGTCCAACCCTTCTCTCTGAATAAGAAATGATACATATAGACTAGAATAAACCACTTCCCCACCTTCAAGGGTCGAATCCCTAAGTGGTGGAATAGTTCACAAGAATCTCTCAACCAACAAGAGGGAGTGAGAAGGTCAAAAACAAACTCTTCTCTTAGACTTTGATTTGAGTTTTGCTTCATTTATGAGGCCTAATTAAGCACAAAAACAACCTATCATGCTAATTTATTCCATAATTACATCATCAAGACTTTAAAATATCAAAATAACATCACAAAACCAAGATCTGGCGAATATAAGCTGAGAAAGACTGCTACAGGTATAAGCGCAGCGCATGAAGCCATAACCACAACGCACTCAGGTAAGGGCGTAGTGCCATCTTGAACGTAGATTTTGGAAGCCTTTCTGAAACCAAATTTGAAAACTGAGAGAACGGTCAACTAGCATCTCCTGTTTAGTTTCCTGAACAACTTGAATTTTTGAAAATCACCCACGGGAAGGCCTTCAAAAATTGATTCTCCCGATGTGACTCTATAATCACAGTGCCTACTTCAGAATAGTGGCAAAAAGTGACTTTTTGACCTTTTTTTGGCTTTTTCTCCTAACTAGTGTGTTGACATGCTTCAAAAAGTAGATACCTGAGATCCCTAGGGAAATATATATCCAGGGATATAGAGTTTTAGGCATTTGGAGGTCTGTAGTGAAAGCATAGCACCAAGGCACTGTGTTTATAACAGGGTCAAAATTATGGGTTTTTTCTGTGAAAATAGGGCTCTCAGATGAAGAGATATCTCTCTCACCATAAGGATTTTTGAAACATTGAGAGAGTTTTGTGTAGATAAGGATGTTGTGAAGACAAACCTCTCTCATTTTCGGGAAATTCATTTTCATTGGCTCGGGATCCTTGCCACAAAATCATGACTAAAACAGGAAATTAACTTGAATTTATTTATTTATTTATTTTTTTGACATAGGTTTCCAAGAAAGTTGCATATCTCCCAATCTATGATACCTGTGTAAAAACTGAAGGAGGTTTTTGTCCCTTGGTATATGATTTACAAAACCTCTTTCAAGTTTGTCAAGTTCATGTCCATTTGTTCAGAAACACACATTGAAGCAAAACCGTCCCTGTGTGCCGCAAATGACATCTTGATGAGTTTGTGAGGCACTAATCTCTTTGATGTTAGATGGCTCAACTCTTTTGATATGTCCTCCATTATTGTACTTCTTCTTGTCAATGTGCATGGCCTCTGCTTCCAAGATCAAACCCTAGCTCACTAGGAGGAAGAATTAGGGTTTAGTTTTGGGAAAACAAGGGATTTTTTATATCTGTGAGGAAATTTAGGGAAATGAAAGGGATAGGGAAATGGAAAAATTCTAGGAAAATTTGGGGATGTAGTGAGGGAGGTTAGGGAGCTAAGGAAAGTGGAAATTTAGTATTTGGGTGAGGGGGAGGGTTTCAAACAAGAGAAACACAGTCCAATGGTTAAGAAAGTGTGCTCTATCTAGGGTTTAGGTGAAAATGATGGAATTTGAGGATGGTTTTAATTGGTTGTGTTTACAAAGGTGTAATAAGGATAGAAAAAGGTGTATGAACAGTATGGCACAAATTTTAATAACAATTCACCATGGAAATCATGAAATCTAGAAAACTGTTTTCAAAACCCTAGGAGAGGGAAATGAGGCATTGCAATCACAATTAAGAGAGCTAAGAGATTATTGAGCTTCATGAGAGACCACCAACCTTTATTTGCTGCAATACAACCTGAATAAATGGAAGAAATCTCTGCAAAGAGGCTTGCAGCCTTGGGATAAAAAGGTAGCAGTTGCCAGGATTTTTGAATGAGATGACAATTTTTGATGACTTTGACCCTAATGACCTAATGGTGACACTGAGTTGAATGAGTGCCATGATGATATGAATGAGATAATGATGATGACCTTTTAGTGATGGCACATCCAACTGAGTGATGGCAATGATTAGAACATGAAAATTTTGAAAGGAGCATCAATAGACCTAGACACACTAGCCAGTGACCAAATTTTTATTTTGAAAACCTAATGAAATGATAAAAATTTGACTTTGGGACCCTATCAAAAACCTTGTATGAGCATATTTGATCACCGGTGACTGGCAGGACTAATAGGAACTAACATTAGCTCCAGCTGGGGATGGCAGCTCCTTGGAGGTGTCAAGAACACCGTAGACCAGGTAGGCTTATTCATTGGGCAATGGAGTCAAAATGCAAAAGACTAGACTCAAACTAAAAACTGACTGACTAACTGAACTGCCTTGACTATAAAAAACATATTGACTGAACATACATATGACAACAGACCATCGGGATCTTAGGGCTTTCACCTTGGGCTTCAAATGCTGATGATAACTGCCCACATACTGAAGATGTATATACAATCATGTGTAATGATACCTCTAGTGCAACCAATCTAGCAAGTGACTACTTACTTGAATCTTGCTCACACTTTCCTCGAGCAAGCAGAAAAAACAAAAGCTAGGCAACTCCAAGTGTCCACTGAAAATGTGCTCATGATCCATAAATACAAAAAAAACATCTTCCCTGTTGACTATAGCAAATTAGTGGAAGGATCCTTAATAATCTGAAATGTTACCCTGTCTTGAAAGTTAGCAGAAATACAAGCACACCCTTCATTTTCCAATGCAAAATTTTTGGCAAGATGAATATGTTCATTAAGCTTTTCATTCACATTAGGAAAAAGGGAAGTTTGTTCTCGAAAATCTGCATTTGAGGCAACAATATCGTCAATAGCAAAGATGCGCACATCCATAGGATCCAAGACAATCTCCTCTTCTTCAAAAGACTCCTCGTTTTCTCTAATTGGAGGAAGATCATCATGTGCATGAGGCTCTAAAACAACCTCTCCTTTATCGCTGCTCTCCTTTTCATTATCTACCTGCAATGTCTGATGGCTATTCTCTGCCATAATTACATTGTCTGAAACCTCCACACATGGCAATTCAAAATTACAATTTGCACGAATTTGCTCCTGGAATAGTGTTTCAGATCCTTGTTCATGCATTTCATCAGAAACCTCATCTTGGTTTTCACAAAGCTGATCTTGAAATAAAAAACCAGAGAAAGAACAATCTGAAACAACAAATGAATGACTATCTTCATACCTTTCATTAAAAGACTAACAAATCTGCTGCAAAGGTTCATCAAACTCATAGGATGGAACATGACTATCATTCATAAGCATCATTTCTTCATAAAACAAGGTTGAACGTTCTCTTGTTCTTCTGAAATTTCTACAACCTTTTTAATGTCATCATTGGAGCCCTGCTTAGTTTCACTTTCATCCAAGGGAGAAAACACCTGTTCTTCTTGGTGATGGAAACGGTTTTCATATAAAGCCTCCAGGATCTCTTCATCCATGAACTCTTCATCACCATAAACACTTTCCAAAAGTTGAATAAAACCTTGAAAATGCTTGCAACAATATTTTACCAGCACTAAAGATCGATGTTCTTCTTTAAAATTTTCATAAAACATCATATGAAAATCAGCGAGTGAATAAATACAACCAGGTGGCAAACCTTCATACCATGATCTTGCTTGTTCCTGCAAGGTGGCCATGAAGATCTTCATCATACTATCTTCAGGAAACATAGTATTTAATCTATGAATATGAAAATGAAATTTGACCAAATGCAAACTAGCATCTTCTCCATCCTGATCTTTAAAATTTAACAACCGTGTTTGCCAATCTATACAAGGAATATGGTTCGGAAAACCAGGAATATGAGCTCAATTAATAGGAGCATACCTTCACACAGTTGAATCCATCTTGAAATAGTCAAGTCACTAAGAAGTTCTTCAAACTACCGGTTTTTGAACAATGGAGTCGCCATGAAAATTTTGAACCTTTGGATTCTCGACACTGGAGTCGCCAGGTGAAAGATGCACAACCTTTCTTGTGTCTGATCACTGTTCACCATCAGCAATCAAATTTGATCTTTGTCGTTTTTTCCCAGGGAAGATATGATCTTTCGTTTCCTGGCAACGACGCCAAAATGTTATCCTCTACAATGTCCCAGGCTGAGGAGGAAATTGAAAGAGGTAACCTCAAACCACTTGCAGTTCAGCAGGGAGCCCTGCTGAACCAGAGAGGGATCTCTTTAAGGATTTCTCAGTCAATGAATGAAAGAGAAATATATTTTAGGCTAGATGTATAGGTTTTGTTTGAGTGTTATGAAATTTAGGGTTTTTAGGTTGCTGGACCAGGGATGAGAGCAAGCAATTATGTCAAGGTATCAAAGTTTGCAGTAGTAGGCATAAAAAGGAGCAAGATAACAATGTCTTGTGGTGGATTGAAGACTTTGGTCAATGTAGTGTAGAGTCTGAAAGTTTAAGAAATCATAATGAGCCTGTATTAGCATGATGTCGTTAATCTAGAAGAAGAGATACATAAACATGATTTTCCACATAAACAAAGCTTTGAATCTAAAGAATTCTGCCTTATTACTGTAAGGAAAATCACATGAAGGAAGCAAAGCATGTTAAGAAATATGAATTCATTCATAAAAGACTAATATGGAAGAGAAACAACACCACAAACTCACTGCACAAGTATTCTTGAAAAATCGCTGCAACTGCTCCTTGAATAACTGTATGAAAGCATGAGATACAAGTCCTCTCCTCTGAAGTCCAACCCTTCTCTCTGAATGAGAAATGATACATATAGACTAGAATAAACCACTTCCCCACCTTCAGGGGTCGAATCCCTAAGTGGTGGCACAGTTCCCAAGAATCTCTCAACGAACAAGAGGGAGTGAGAAGGCAAAAACAAACTCTTCTCTTAGACTTTGATTTGAGTTTTGCTTCATTTATGACGCCTAATTAAGCACAAAAACAACCTATCATGTTAATTTATTCCATAATTACATCATCAAGACTTTAAAATATCAAAATGACATCACAAATCCAATATTTGGTGAAAATAAGTTGAGAAAGACTGCTACAGGTATAAGCGTAGCGTACTCAGCTATAAGCGTAGCGTACTCAGCTATAAGCGTAGTGCCATCTTGAAAGCAAATTGTGGAAGCCTTTCTGAAACCAAATTTGAAAACTGAGAGAACGATCAACTAGCATTTCCTGTCTAGTTTCCAGAACAACTTGAATTTTTGAAAATGACCCATGGGAAGGCATTCAAAAATTGATTTTCCTGAGGTGACTCTATAAGTGCAGCGCCTACTTCAGAATAGTGGAAGAAAGTGACATTTTGACTTATTTGTTGGCATTTTCTCCTAACTAGTTTGTTGACATGCTTCAAAAAGTAGATATCTGAGACCCTTAGGGATATATCTATCCAGGGATATAGAGTTTTATGCATTTGGAGGTCTGTAGTGAAAGCATAGCGCCAAGGCACTGCGCTTATAGCAGGGTCAAAATTATGGGGTTTTCTGCGAAAATAAGGCTCTAAGATGAAGCGATATCTCTCTCACTATAAGGCTTTTTGCAAACCCGAAAGAGTTTTGTGTAGATAAGGATGTTGTGAAGACAAACCTCTCTCATTTTCTCGAAATTCATTTTGATTGGCCAAGAATCCGTGCCACAAAATCATGACTAAAACAGGAAATTTACTTGAAATTGTTTTATTTTCTGGCGTAGGTCTCCAAGAAAGTTGCATATCTCCCAATCTATGATACCTGTGTAAAAACTGAAGGGGGTTTTTGTCCCTTGGTATATGATTTACAAAACCCTCTTTCACTTTTGTCAAGTTCATCTCCATTTGTTCAGAAACACACTTTGAAGAAAGGCCATCCCTGTGTGCCGCAAATGACCTCTTGATGAGTTTTTGAGGCACTCATCTCTTTGATGTTAGATGGCTCAAATCTTCAGACATGTCCTCCATTATTGTACTTCTTCTTGTTAGTGTGCGTGGCCTTTGCTTCCAAGTTGAAACCCTAGCTCACTCGGAGGAAGAATTAGGGTTTAGTTTTGGGAAAACAAGGGATTGTTTATAGCTGCAAGGAAATTTAGGGAAATGGAAAAATTCTAGGAAAATTTGGGGAGATAGCGAGGGAGGTTAGGGAGCTAATGAAAGTGGAAATTTAGTATTTGGGTGAGGGGAAGGGTTTCAAACAAGAGAAACACAGTCCAATGGTTTAGAAAGTGTGCTTTGTCTAGGGTTTGGGTGAAAATGGTGGAATTTGAGGATGGTTTTGATATAGGGTGTTTACGAAGATGTAATAAGGATAGAAAAAGGTGTATGAACAGTAGGACACAAGTTTTAACAACAGTTCACCATGGAAACCATGTAATCTAGAACACTGTTTTCAAAACCCTAGGAGAGGGAAATGAAGCATTGCAATCACAATTAAGAGAACTAAGAGATTATTGAGCTTCATGAGAGACCACCAACTTGTATTTGTTACAACACAACCTAAATATAATGGAAGAAATCACTGCAAAGAGGTTTGCAACCTTGGAATGAAAACGTAGCAGTTGCTAGGATTTATGAATGAGATGACAAATTTTGATGACTTTGACCCTAATGACCTAATGGTGACACTGAGCTGAATGAGGACCATGATGATATCACTGAGATGATGATGATGACCTCTCAGTGGTGGCAATGACTGGAACATGAAAATTTTAAAAGGAGCAGCAATAGACCTAGACACACTAGCCAGTGACCAAATTTTTATTTTGAAAACCTAATGAAATGATAAAAATTTGACTTTGAGACCTTAATAAAAACCTTGTAAGAGCATATTTGATCACTGGTGACTGGCAGGACTGACAGGTACTAACAGGAGGAAAAGGAGGTAGAGGAGGATGACGATTGTTCCATGAGTGCTCATGTACCTCTAGAGAAGAGGTGGGGAGACATCGAGTTGTAGTCAGGAAGACTACAGGCGATGAGGGGTAGGATCCTTGAGGTACCCAACCTCTTGGATTATCCCTGCTAGGGGAGCCCCGAAGAGAGAGTAACAGGACTGGTGGATGTTGGTAGAGACGGATGCAGATGAAGCAGCAGAGAGTGCTACAGTGCAAGTGTCCCCGGGCAGCGCAAGGCTAGTAGGCTCCAATAGTGCGAGAGGCACAGAGAGTGTTGCAACAGTACAGGATGGAACAAAGAGTTTTGCAGTGGTGTGAAATGCAGGGAGTTGTTGCAGCATCACAGAGGCCGTAGAGGGAGCACTTAATAGTGGCAGAGAGAGCTTCAACATCGAGAGTGTTTCTAGCCTGACAGGAATGTTAGTAGTTGGGTGGATCAGTTACCTACTTCTCAGTAACTGAGTTGCAATGCAGTAGCAGTTGGCAGTAGCACAATGCAACATGACTAGAGGGGGTTGCAGTGCAGATGCAGTGTTGGGAGAAAGGACCAGCAACAACATGGATGTAGAGGGAGTTGTCGTATGGATGCAACAGTGGCAGTGGCAGAGCCATGGGCAGTAGTACAGGATGCAGCAGTGCAGAGGATGTTGGGCGGGGAGGCCTAGCATCAGCACAGGTACTGTTGCTGTATAATCAGAGTGATGCTCAGTTTGGAGTATTACTAGAGCACAGTCCTCGCTAAGAGGGAGTGTTGATTTGGGGTAGCATCGGATGTGCTCTAGCCATGAAAATTGATGGAGAGGCTAAAGCACATGAGATCTCCAAGACCCAGAAATGGTTTAGGCAGATTCTAACCGGTTTGGGAGATATTAAAATAATTAATATTTTTAATGGAGTTCCTAAGTCTAAACTTTAGGAAAAATAAAATATTAATGGGTATTAATATAAAACTAGGTTAAAAGGTTCCAAAAGACATGGATCAAGCCAAAACTAATCTTAGCCGTTGATTAGAGATGTAATCTTGATCATTGGAGGACCAACAGGAAAAGTATAAGAGGAGGCTTGAGGGTTAGTGAGAGAACACACGAGAGTGATCCGTTATTCGATTTACTAGAGCGGGGTTGCTAACTAAAGTTGAATCAATGATCAGCAGTGAGGGGCAGTGAGTACTGGATAGAGAGGCAAAGATAGTGTCGAGAGACCAACGTAGGGGTAGAGAGGCAGACGCAAAAGCCAGATCAGGCCACACAAAGCCCAACAGAGACAACGCAGAGGCTAGAGGGCATGCGTCATCCACGCAGACGGTAGCATGAGTGATGTAGAGGGTCCCAGAGGTTGCACAGTGCCTTAGAGGGCTGACGCAGAGGGGTCTGAGGTTGACACAGAGGCCAGGAGGGCTGATGTAGTGCTTCAGTGTTGTTGGAGAGGGTTTTGTGGGGCAGGTTTTCTGAATACCTGCTTTTGAATAGAGAGGTACTAATGCCAGTTATTTTTCTCTGTCGGGTGAGCCAGTTTGGCACCCAGTTGTACTCAAGGATATACTACATAATAATATAACCCTCAGATATGCTGCACCGATTTTCCCGCATTGGGTTTTTCTGGGGACAAGTTGTCCAAAATTAACGGTGTCACTTATGTGTTTGCTATTTCTTTCAGTTGTTGATTTGTAGATGGTTAAGACTGTATTGTGTTTATTTCGATGTTTATGTACTTAGATAACTTGTTGGTAATTAACAAGTAGGAGAAATAAACCAGAAGAATACAGATAAAATTTCTAACAGATAGACTTAGAAATTTCAACATTATAGTTGTTGCCTATCAGCTCCATTGGCAATTCAAGATGAACCTATACAAATTGTTGCTTCAAACCCCAATTTGCTTTTTCTTCTTCCAGCTTGGATGCTTAACATATACTTTCTTCCCGATAAAGTATACATCATATCCCTTGTCCTGTAACTAGGACACTGAAATTAAATTCATTCCTCATCCTGGCATATGCAGAAGATTGGTGGCTCGGATGTTGGTCCCTGCTTTTGTCCGAAAAGCGATGGTGCCTCTCCCTACTGGAGTATATTTTGTTTTGTTTCCCATAGTTATTTGGAAGTCCATCTGTTCTTCTTGATAGCTCGAGAAATGTTCTCATACTCCAGTCATATGAGCTGAAGCCCCGCTATCAATATACCAAACATCCGTTGATGTTGAATTAGCTAGGCATGCGAATTCTTTATCTAATCTGGTAGATAAATCTGAGACACTTTGAGTATTCATATTGTGCCAATTTATGACGCTAACCTATCCCAGCAACTGCTGTAGGAAAAACTGTGTCCCACCTGAGATTATCCTCCTTGTCGAATCTTCTGCTGCGCTGTCCCGTCTACCACTGATAAATTTCGATTGAAAAAGACTTACCTCTCTGCCAGCTCACTCAGAGAGAGTTTTCCCATGAAATCCAATCTCCTTGGTGTGAACTGTGCAATCCTATGGGAGATTCGAATTTCTGCTCCTGCAGGAATTTCGAATTCCCCTACCTTCTCAATGTTGGATCCTTTGGCTTCTCTCTTTTGCTTCCCTGTAGCTCTGATACCATTTGAAAATTTCTAAATAGAAATCCTACTGCAACGATTAATACTATTTCTTCTACTTATTACTTCATAAATAAGTTATCTATTGTATTCTTAAGGCAAATATCGAAATATATTCTATTGCAGTCTTCACAATTAAAACATTGCAGAAAGTTAATGTAAGTAAAATGTTGGCACAAATACAATCACAATGACACAGATATTTTTGGACAATTGTCCCTGGAAAAACCCAATGCGGGAAGTCCGGTGCAGCAGATGAGAGTTTTATTATTCTTCAACAAAAATCTTCATGTACAAATTACATCCAGTAGTATAAAACAAGGCTTTCTGAGAAAAATTTACAAATGTTCTTGAACAAGTATCTGACCCAAGAGAGAAGCTCCTCCACCCTATGCGACTCTCTAGCTTGCCCAACGTCACTTTCTCTGGCCCCTGGACTGGCTTGCGCAATGCTTGGGTCATCCAAGCCAGTGCTGCCTCTCGCAGCGTCAATCTACCCAGCGCTGTCCTTATACTGCTTTGCATCTTCGTCCCTGTCTCTCTGACTGATGTTGGGCCTTCTCTGTCTCTTCTCCACCTGCAACTCTCCCTTTTAATCGATTTTCTCTTGCCGAACTTCGACCAGTGAAAAAATCGATTTTACTTGGGCAACTGAGTATCTCCCCGACATATTTTCCAAATGACCCTCAAAACCCTTCTTATATCTTCCTGTTGGATAACCAACGGCCTAGATTAGCTCCTAATCAAAGGCTCATATCGTTTTGACTTGATCTCTGTCTTTATCTAGAAGATTCACCCACAATTATATTAATACCCATTAATATTTTAATTTTCCTAAGTTTAGACTTGGAACCCCATTAAAAATATTAATTATTTTAATATAATTGTCTCTGGGTGGAATTTCCCAAAACAGTTCTGGGTTCTTTGGAATACATGTACCCAAGCCTCCCTACGAAATTTGAGGCTTAGAGCACATTCGATGCCACCCTAAATTAACAGTGCCTCTCATTTGTACTCATGGTTGGACTATCCTTGGAGCTTAATGGAAATATCTTTATTGAAAGAATTTTGGTGTTAAGAGCTATCTATGGTTTTTTATTTAGAAGTTTTTATTTCTTGGTTTTTCTGCTACATCATTAAAGGTATTCTTGTGGTTGTTCAAGACTACCATAAAGCCGCAAAATCAATCAATTTGAAGGGCAACTTGTCACTTGGACGGAGGATGTCTAGAAGCTCACCTCACATGCTCTTCTTTGTTGATTTGGGGTAAGTTTTAACTCTCCTTGCTAGGCTATACTCTCAAGTTCCTTAGTAGGGGTTTTGATTCCACTTCATGGCGTAGTCAATTTTGTGGTTGGAGGCTTTTCCCTTTCAGGTAACCATTCTATTGGGGTCATGACTTCATAATTTTCCTTGATTAGCTAGGCGGTTAAATTCTATCAAGTTATAACGTCTTGCCTTAATCCATAAACATTGGGTGAATGACTTAAGAGGGTTTTCTTCTTAAATTCTTAAAACCACTGATCCGGGTGGATATTGTGGCCACCTGCCAAGTCCACTTGGATCCCCACCATTGTTTGTTTCAGCTTTTTAGTTTCCTTAATTGTAGCATAGTTTACTATTTTTAGCAGTTTTTCGGGTCCTGAACTTCCGGAGCCGTTTTGAGGCCCTAAACGACATTTTTTGGGAAAATTGGGAGCAACATGGGTCCATGGATTGATGTTGCTCTTCCCAAAGTTGTAGTTCTCAGATAGATCTTTCTAACGAGATACTGTGTGCGTCAAATGGAGATTGTATGCCAAAGTTACGACCTCGAGAAGTTGATGTACCAATTTACCCAAACGGGGCCCACAATTTGGCGTTTCATTTTAGGGTTAGGTTTTTGGATGTTTAGGGTTTTCCATTGTTTCTCAACAATAAATAGGCCTTCGAGCCTCATTGTAACACAGTTTAGAGGCATGTAGCCGCCACATCTCTTCTTAGAGATAAGCATAAACACAGAGATGTAGTGGAAATAATATTTCCAGGCCAAGGAATGGATAGCTGCAAATGGCATGGCCACATCAATGGGACATAGTGGCTGGAATCCCAAGCCCACCTGAAAAGGGCTGTGGCCGGTCGAGTTGTGGAGAGCCCGGTTGTAGCTGTGCTGAATATAGGGGAGGCTCTCGTCCCATGTGCGTGGGTGCTTTGAGTTGTACATGCGCAGAATGTGTACGATCATCCTGTTGACAACCTCTATCTGGCCATCAGTTTGAGGATGGAAGGCTGTGGACTTAGTGAGTTTGGTTTCGAGCTTCGACCAGAGACTGGACCAAAATGTACTGAGGAACCGACTGTCCCGATTGAGATGATAAACTATGGGATCCCAAAGTGTACCCACACTCGTTCAAAGAAGAGTTTAGCAGTGGCTTCTGTTGTGATATTCTTCTTGCAGGCAGCCATAATGGCCATCTTCGAGAACCTGTCGACGACCACAAAAACATAGTCGTTTCCATGCTTAGTGGAAAGAAGGCCTAACATGTAATCCATGGAGATGGATTCCCAAGGTCGACTAGGGGTAGGCAACGAGTATAGAGGCCTTGCTTCTTGATGGTTGGTTTGGCAATGGCGCAGGCAGTGCATGATCTGATGTACTTCCCGACATCCTGTCGAAGATTCGGTCAATAGAAATACTTCTGCAGTACTGCCACCGTTTTCTCGACCCTGAAATGTCCAACAGCTCGACTGTAGTGTGCTTCTCAAATCGTCTTGGCACGCTCGCTTGAAGGAACACAAAGGTGACCCAGGTGGCATAATAGGGCATTTTGGAGGTGAAAATCTGGAACATGCTGACCCTCCAAGAGTGTCTGGTAAGTGTGGCCAAATTCTGGGTCGCTTTTGTAGAGAAGTGGCCAATCAAAAGTCTCGTGCCCACAAGAGTTGAGCATAGTGGTTAACGCCATGATCGGTGGTCGACTAAACAATCTGCAACATTATTGGTGCTACCCTTCTTATACTTGATATTCAAATGGAACTGTTGCAGGTATGTGGACCACTTTTGATGGCGATCATTCTGCAATTTCCCTTGGGTTTGTATGAACTGCAGGGGTCGGTGGTCCGTGTGGATGACTGTTTCCTTCCCCAAAATGTAATGCTTCCATTG
>APFE030627146.1:70184-94150 GCA_000404065.3 Pinus taeda
TAGCACATTATGAGGATACAAAGAGCAACACCTTCTTTAGAGCAACACCACAACAATTGGAAAGAGTAAAATGGCTTTGTGACATAGTGGAAAGTAAAATTGCAACAATTAATTCTACCCCTCACAGCTATGAAGATGGAAGTGTTGTTTCTCCTAGCCCTCCACAACCTACAAGGGTTACACCACAACAATTGGAAGAAAAAAGAGAAAAAGGGCTTTGTTACAATTGTGATAGCAATTGCACTAAAGGTCATAAGTGTGCTGAGAAGAAATTATTTTACATAGAGTGTGAAGAGGAGGAAGAAAAGGATCAAGAAACATCAAAAGAAGAGGATATACGCCAGGACCCAACCCTAGAGAAAGAAGAAATGAATCAGACCATATCTTGTAAAGCATTGGCAAGAATTACCACTCCTCAAACTCTCAAGATAGAAGGACATATCAGGAAAAACAAGGTGCAAGAAGTGAAATATCACATCGAGAAAGAAGAAATGAATCCAACCATATCTTGTAATTCATTGGTCGGAATTACCACTCAAACTATCAAGATAGAAGGGCATATCAAGAAGAAAAAGTTTCAAGAAGTGAAAGATCACATCAATCATCAAGAAATGAATCTGACCATATCTTGTAAAGGATTGGAAGAAATTACCACTCCTCAAATTCTAAAGATAGAAGGACATATCAAGACGAAAAAGGTTCAAGCAGTGAAAGATCACATCGAGCATCAACAACAAGTTCTCCAACTTTTAAAGGATAACGCCACTTTGGCGCAAAATCAAATGAAACAATAGGTAGATCAACATCGTAGTGAAAAATGCTTTGATGTAGGTGATTGGGTATTTTTACTGCTACATCTCAAGCAAGCTATTTATGATAAGGAAATGTTGGCAATACTACATGCACTTAAGAAATGGCGACCTTACCAAATGGGAAGACACTTCAAGGTAAAAATGGATCATGACAGTCTTAAATACTTTTTAGAACAACTATTATCTTTAGAAGAATAGAAAAAATAGGTCACAGATTGGGTTATGACTTTGACATCATCTATAGAAAAGGGAAGCAAATTTTTGTTGCAGATGCACTCTCAACAAAGGATGAGGATGTGGAAGCATTATTTTGTGCTATTTCTATTATCCAACCAGATTGGATAAACGAAGCAAGGGATGAATGGAAGAAGGACGAAGAAGTATGGCCACTCATTCAAAAGTTGCAGAAGATCCCAATTCAAACAATGTTGCCAGAACTTGAAGAGGAAGGAAAAATCATATTGGAACCTGGAGCAGTCACAGAAACAAGAACCCGACAGCTACGAAATCAATCAATCTCAGAGTATCTCATCAAGTGGAAGAACTTACCTGCTGAAGATTCCATATGGGAGGACAAAAATTTTATACAGAAGCAACAAGAACTACTCAAGCATTGAAGACAACACTTTTTGAAGGAGAGGGTCATGTTAGGCCCCTATACTACTAGTGTAACCCCTTATTGTTATTAGTACAACCCCCTTATTATATTGTTGTACCCATGTAGTCCCCATATTGTTACTATTGTGCCTCATATAGACCCACTATTGTTATTATTGTGCCCTTATATTATTATTGTTATGTCGACTTTGATTATATTATGACCCCTTAGACTCCTATGTATAGAAAGGAGGTCTTTTCATTTGTATCATCAAAGAATTGTTCATTTGTGTAATGTAAAGGAGGTTGCCCCCTCAAAGAGGCTGAATTCTAAGGTGTTTATCTCTCTTTTCTATCTTTTTTGTGAGCTGGTTTCATAACATCCTAGCCCTTGCAAGCCACCTACATGCATCTTCGATTTGTTTGGAGACCCATGAGGACACTAGTGTGCCCCCACATGTTATTTGGAGCACTACAGGTTATTACAAGGGTCCAACCACTTGTCCACTTCTTTAGAGGGTCCTATTCTTCATTGTGGCTCCCATGGACCTCATTAGGCCTCTTGGAGGGCCTACTGGAATTTCTAATTCTAACTCGTTAGAAATTCTTCCTGTACTCTCTGGCTTATTTCTTCCTACTTTTTTAATTACTTAACAAGTTATTTACCATGTAAATACTGAAAATAAACACAAGTATAGTATCAACATCTACATATCATCAACTGAAAGAAAACAAGCACACTAGTGACACCGTTATTTTTGGACCAATGTCCTCGAAAACCCAATGCAAGAAAATCGGTGCAACTATTAAGAGGGTTTTATTATTATGTAGTTTTCAGAATACAACCAGAGTGCCAGAAATGGCTCATCCAACAAGGAATGCCCTTGGCAGTAGTACCTTTTCTTGGAGATAGATATTCCGACTGAATAATCACCAGATGAACGATCCCACAGCAACAATTGCAGCTCACACTGCTTTGCGTCACTCTGATAGTGACTACGTCACCCTTCCTGGCTCACCAACACCTAGTCTGTCCCACGAAATCCTTCCAGCGCTGCCTCTTGGCCTTGCGTCAGCTCTGCTAGTCTCTTCGTGTTGGAATTTCTAAGTTTAACTCGTTAGAAATTCTTCTTGTACTATCTGATTTATTTCTTCCTACTTGTTCATTTACTTAACAAGTTATTTACCATGAAAATACTAAAAATAAATACAAGTATAGTATCAACACATACAGATCATCAACAGAAAGAAACAAGCACAAGTGACACTGTTGTTTTTGGACTAATGTCCCCAGAAAAACCTAATGCGGGAAAACCAGTGTAGCTATTTAGAGGGTTTTATTATTATGCAGTTTTCAGAATACAACCTGGGTGCCAGAAATGGCTCACCCAATAGAGAATGCCCTCGTCAGTAGTACCTCTTAGTCGGAGACAACTATTCCGGCTAAATCATCGAAAGAACGATCCCATAGCAACAATGCAGCTTCTGCTACTGTGCGTCACTCTGATAGGGACTGTGTCACCCTATCTAGCTCTCTAGCTCCAATCTATCCCAGGAAAATCTCCTAGCACTGCCTCCAGGGCATGCTTCAGCCTCTCTGGCATAGCATCAGCCTATCTGGCCCAGCGTTAGCCTCTCGGGGCTCTGCGTCAAGCTCTGGAGCCTCTTCGTCTCACACGCTGGCCCTCTTTAGCTCAGCGCAGCTCCTGGTTGCCTCTGCGTCACTCTGCTAGGGACTGTGTCACCCTTCCCGGCTTACCAACACCCAGTCTATCCCACGAAATCCTTCTAGCATTGCCTCTTGGCCCTACGTCAGCTCTCCTAGCCTCTGCGTCAACTTCTGGAGCTTCTGCATCAGCCCCTGGACCCTCTGCGTCTCACATGCTAGCCTCTCCTGGCTCTGCGCATCTCCTGGCTGCCTCTGTGTAGCACCCAGCTGCCTCTACGTCAACCTCTCCTGGCTCTGTGCTGTCCCTCTAGTACCAACTCTGCCTCTGATATGTATTCACTGCCCCTTACTGCTGATCACTAATTCTATCTCTCTTAGCAAACCCCGCTCTAGAGAATAAATTGACTGATCACTCTCGTGCATTCTCCAAATGACCCTCAAGTCTCCTCTTATACTTTTCTCGTTGGTCCATCAACGACTGAAATTAAATCTCTAGTCAATGGCTAAGATTAGATTTGGCTTGATCCATGACTTTTGGAACCTTCTAACCCAATTTTATATTAATACTCATTAATATTTTATTTTTCCTAAGTTTAGACTTAGGAACTCCATTAAAAATATTAATTATTTTAATATCTCCCAACTTGCTTAGAATCTGTCCAAACCATTTCTAGGTGTTGGAGATCTCATGTGCTTTAGCCTCTCCACCAATTTTCATGGCTCGAGCACATCCGATGCTACCCCAATTTTATATTAATACTCATTAATATTTTATTTTTCCTAAGTTTAGACTTAGGAACTCCATTAAAAATATTAATTATTTTAATATCTCCCAACCCGCTTAGAATCTGTCCAAACCATTTCTAGGTGTTGGAGATCTCATGTGCTTTAGCCTCTCCACCAATTTTCATGGCTCGAGCACATCCGATGCTACCCCAAATCAACACTCCCTCTTAGCAAGGACTGTGCTCTAGTAATACTCCATACTGAGCATCACCCTGATTATCTAACACCGGCCCCTATGCTAATGCTAGGCCTCCCCCAACATCCTCTGCACTGCTGCATCCTGTACTGCTACCCATGGCCTTGCCACTGCCACTGCTGCATCTGTACGACAACTCCCTCTGCATCTGTGTTGCTGCTAGTCCATCCTCCCAGCGCTGCATCTGCACTACATACCTCTCATCATGCTGCATCGCGCTACTACATACTGCTACTGCACTGCAACTCAGCTATTGAGAAGTAAGTAACTGATCCACCCAACATCTGACATCCCTGTTACGCTAAAAACACTCTCGATGTTGAAGCTCCCTCTGCTGCTAACAAGTGCTCCTTCTACTGACCTCTGCGCTACTGCAACAACTCCTTGCATCTCGCACCATTGCAGACCTCTCTGTGCCATCTTGCATTGGTGCAACACTCCCATGCCTCTCGCATTGTTGTAGCCTGCTAGCCTCGTGTTGTCCCGGGACTCCTACACTATAGCACTCTCTGCCACTCCATCCGCATCCGTCTCTACCGAAATCTGCTAGTCCTGCTACTTCTCTTCGGGGCTCTGGCGCTGCCTTGGTCTCAGAAGCCTCTCCCTTACTCCTCTTCCTACGGCATTGGTTCGCAAAATGACCCAATCCCCACAATGGAAGCACTTGACCTTGGAGAGGTCCTTCTTCTTCCTCTTCTCCTGCTTTCCTACAGTTGCTAGAGCCGCATCCTCTTCTTCCTCCTTGATTCTGACCCCTTTTCTGCTACTCCCCACCTTGGTCAGTGGTTTGATCTCTTCTTGACGAAGAGCCGCCCACAATTCTTCCCAATCTAGAAGACTCGTCTTGCCCAGTATGCTCTGGACAAATATCTCCCAATCCTCGGAAATTGCGTTCAATGCGGTCCTCATCATCAATTCCTCATCCGACGTGGGCCCTATGGAAGTTAGCTGGTCACGGATCTCCTTCAAGCAACCGAGGAAGACATCTATCTGCTCTCCCTTCTGCATCTGGTATGCGCTTAGCTGATTCTCTAGGAGCATCTTCCTCTGTACGAAAGTATGCTGGTACAATGTCTTCAAGGCATCCCACATCTCCTTTGTCGTTTCCTTCTCTGCAATATGTGGTACCACATGATCCTTGACCCCATCAAGGATGATGCACTTAGCCTTCACCATTGCCTCCTCGTACCTTTCATTAGCTACCGGGTCAACTAGGACATCTATCACTCTCATGACGAAGCCCTTGAGGTGATGTCTGTCTAAAGTGGACAAGATCCTGGCCTTCCAGACCACAAAGTTGGACGCTCTGTCCAGCCTATCCTGATCTCTCAGCCCATTCACAACCATCTCGTTGCTCTTCTTTTGACTCCTTCGAGTCTCTCAACTTCCCGTCTAGAAGTTCTTGGGTCGACTCCCTCTGAGTCTCGATATCCCTTCTGGAAATCCTTCTGCAAACGTCAAGTTGCCCCACTTCGAACGTTTGACACTGATCAAGATTCTTTGGCTAGAAATCTGCCTTGGTAGCAACTCCCTCCACCTTGGTCTTTCCCTGTTAGGTATTGTTCTCACCACAGTACCCCACCAGCTTTGCTCCACAAATTATCCACAACCTCCTATACCCCAGCAATTGAAGGATTGAGGCACTTGGCTTTGTGCAATCCCGGCAACGACAAATCAGCTCCCCTAGCCAATTGAGTCAGCCCTCTTGGCCTCTGCGTGAGCTTGATTATGCCTCCCTTAGCCTCTGGAATGCTTTTCTTTGTCTCAAAATGATGATGCAATCCCTCTGCGTCTTTCCTTCCTCTGTCGCCTTCTGCAAGGATCAACTCCGTCACTCGGGACAGTTGAATCTGCTGCAAATGCTATGCTCGGTTGATGCCTTATGTTTTCCTGTGATCTGCAACCACGCTTTGATACCATGTTGGAATTTCTAATTCTAACTCGTTAGAAATTCTTCCTATACTATCTGGCTTATTTCTTCCTACTTGTTTAATTACCTAACAAGTTATTTACCATGTAAATACTGAAAATAAACACAAGTACAATATCATTATCTACAGATCATCAACTGAAAGAAAACAAGCACATAAGTGACACCGTTATTTTTGGACCAATGTCCCTGGAAAAACCCAATGCGAGAAAATCGGTGCAGCAATTCAGAGGGTTTTATTATTATGCAGTTTTCAAATACAACCAGGGTGCCAAAAATGGCTCACCCAACAGAGAATTCCCTCGGCAGTACTACCTCTCCTCGGAGACAGATATTTCGGCTAAATAATCACCGGATGAACGATCCCATAGCAACAATTGCAGCTCCCACTGCTCTGCGTCACTCTGATAAGGACTACGTCACCCTTTTTGGCTCACCAACACCCAGTCTGTCCCACGAAAGCCTTCCAGAGCTGCCTCTTAGCCTTGCGTCAGCTCTGCTAGCCTCTTCGTGTTGGAATTTCTAGGTTTAACTCGTTAGAAATTCTTCCTGTACTATCTGATTTATTTCTTCCTACTTGTTCATTTACTTAACAAGTTATTTACCATGTAAATACTGAAAATAAATACAAGTACAGTATCAACACATACAAATCATCAACAGAAAGAAAAAAGCACACAAGTGACACTGTTGTTTTTGGACTAATGTCCCTCAAAAAACCCAATGCGGGAAAACTGGTGCAGCTATTTAGAGGGTTTTATTATTATGCAGTTTTCAGAATACAACCTAGGTGCCAGAAATGGCTCACCCAACAGAGAATGCCCTCGTCAGTAGTACCTCTTAGTCGGAGACAGATATTCCAGCTAAATCAGCGGATGAACGATCCCACAGCAACAATGCAGCTTCTGTTGCTCTGCGGCACTCTCTTCTTCTCCTCTGTGTCACTCTGATAGGGACTGCGTCACCCTATCCATCTCTCTAGCTCCAATCTGTCCCACGAAAATCTCCCAGCGCTGCCTCTAGGACCTGCGTTAGCCTCTCTGGCCCTCTTAGGCTTTGCGTAGCTCCTGGCTGCCTCTACGTGGCCTCTTGCTAGCTTTGCGTCAACCTCTCCCGGCATCTGCGCTGATCCTCCTGGTACCAACTCTGCCTATCTACTATGTATTCACTGCCCCTCAGCTGCAACTCAGATCACTTCACTCAATTTCCTCAGCAAACCCTACCCCAGAAAATTGAGTTATTGATTTCGGTGTGTTCTCCAACTAACCTTCAAGCCTCATCTTATACTTTTCTCATTGGTCCATCAACGACCGAGATTAAATCTCTAATTAACGGCTAAGATTAGATTTGGCTTGATCCATGACTTTTGGACCATTCTAACCGAGTTTTATATTAATTCACATTAATATTTTATTTTTCCCAAGTTTAAACTTAGGAACTTCATTAAAAATATTAATTATTTTAATATCTCTCAAACTAGTTAAATTCCGCCCAAACCATTTTTGGGTCTTGGAGATCTCATGTGCGATAGCCCCTCCACCAATTTTCGTGGCTAGAGCACATCCGAGGCTACCCCAAATCAACACTCTCTGTTAGCGAGGACTGTGCTCTAGTAATACTCCTCACTGAGTATCATACTAATCATCCAGCATTGGTCCCTGTGTTGATGCTAGGCCTCTCCACCTAACATCCTCTGCACTGCTGCATCATGTACTGCTACCCATGGCCCTGCCACTGCCACTGCTGCATCCGTATGGAAACTTCCTCTGAATCCATGCTGCTGCCCATAGCACGACCACTGCTAACTACTGCACTGCAACTCAGTTACTGAGAAGTAAGTAACTGATCCTCCCAATTCTGACATCTCTGTTAGGCTAGAAACACTCCCGATGTTGAAGCTACCTCTATCGCTAACAAGTGCTCCGTCTACTGACCTCTGCGCTGCTGCAGCAACTCCATGCATCTCGCACTACTGCCTCACGTTGTTTTGGGACTCCTGCACTGTAACACCCTCTGTTGCTCCATCCGCATTTGTCTCTACCGACATCCACCAGTCGTGCTACTCTTCGGGCTCCCGTAACAAGGTATAATCTAAGAGGTTGGGTACCTCAAGAATCCTGCCCCTCATCGTCTGTAGTCCGTCTGACTACAGCTCGATGTCTCCCCTCTTCTTCTCAAGTGGCACATGAGCACTTATGGCATAGTCATCATCTGTCTCCGCTTCTTTCTCCGCTTTCGCTGGTGCTGCTTTGATCTCAGAAGCCTCTCCCTTGCTCTTCTTCTTCGGACACTGGTTCACATAGTGACCCAGCTCCCCACAATGGAAGCATTTGACCTTGGACTCTAGAGAGGTCCTTCTTCTTTTGTTTCTCCTGCTTTCTCGCAGATGCTAAGGCAACATCCTCCTCTTCCTCCTTTTTGATTCTGATCCTTTTGTCGCTGCTTCTCGCCTTGGTCGGCCGTCTGATCTCTTCTTGACGAAGAGCCGCCTACAGTTTCTCCCAATCCGAAAGGCTTGCCTTGTCTAGTAACCTCTGGACAAATACCTCCCAATCCTTTGAGGCTGTGTTCAATGCGGTCCTCACCAACATCTCCTCATTTGGCGTGGCCCCTATGGAAGTCAGCTGGTCTCGGATCTCTGTCAATCACCCAAGGAAGATATCTATTTTCTCTCCCCTCTGCATCTGGTATGACCACAACTGATTTTCTAGAACCATCTTCCTCTGTATGGAAGTATGCTGATACAACTTCTTGAGGGCATCCCACATCTCATTTGTTGTACCCTTCTCGGCAATATGTGGTACCACATGATCCTTGACCTCGTCAAGAATGATGCACTTAGCGCTGGCCATTGCTTCCTTGTACTTCTCATTTTCAGCTGGGTCAACTGGGATCGCTATCGTTTCCAAGGCGAAGTGTTTGATGCGATACATGTTTAGAATGGACAAGATCCTAGCCTTCCAGACTAGGAAGTTCAAAGCTCCGTCTAGTCTATCCTGATCTCTTAGCCTATTCACTTCCATTTCGTTGCTTCTCTTCCGACTCTTTCGAGTCTCTCAAGTTCCTGTCTGGAAGTTCTCGGTGTGACTCCCTTTAAGCCTCGATTTCCCTCATGGAAACCCCTCTGCCAATGTCGAGATGCCCCATTCCAATCGTTTGTGTGACTGCACCACTAATCCAGATTTCTTGGCTAGAAATCCTCGGCAACAACTCCCTCCTTGGTCTTGCCCTGTTAGGTACTGTTTTGACCACAGTGCCTGACCAACTTCGCTCCACAACTTACCCACAGCCTCTTATGCCCCAACAATCTGAACGTTAGAGCCTCTAGGCTTTCCGCAGTCCCGACATTGGTACAATATGCACCTCCTTGCCATAGCATCGATCCTTCCTAACCGAGAAAGATGACCGGGCACTGCGTAGGTCAGGTCTACTCCTCTTTGCCTCAGCGCTGATCCTCCTCCTGGCTCGAACTGATGACGTAGGCTCTCCGCGTCACCCCTTCCTTGCTGCTTTCTGCTAGGAACAACTTCTGTCACTCAGATAGTTGTTTCTGTTGCTACTGCTCTGCTCCGCTGATGCCTTCACTTATCTTGTGATTTGCAACCATGCTCTAATATCATGTTGGAATTTCTAAGTTTAACCCGTTAGAAATTCTTTCTGTACTATCTGATTTATTTCTTCCTACTTGTTCATTTACTTAACAAGTTATTTACCATGTAAATACTGAAAATAAATACAAGTATAGTATCAACGCATACAGATCATCAACTGAAATAAAAAAGCACACAAGTGACTGTTGTTTTTGGACAAATGTCCCCAGAAAAACCCAAAGCATAAAAACCGATGTAGCTATTGAGAGGGTTTTATTATTATGCAATTTTTAGAATACAACCTGGGTGTCAGAAATGGCTCACCCAACAGAGAATGCCCTCGATAGTAATACCTCTCAGTCGGAGACAGATATTCCAGCAAAATCACCGGATGAATGATCCCACAACAACAATGCAACTTCTGCTACTCTGTGTTACTCTGATAGGGACTGCGTCACCCTATCCAGCTCTCTAGCTCCAATCTGTCCCACGAAAATCTCCCAGCACTGCCTCTAATGCCTGCGTCAGCCTTTCTAGCCCATAGCGTCAGCCTATCTGGCCCAGTGTTAGCCTCTCGGGGCTCTGCGTCAGCCTCTGGAGCCTCCACGTCTCACACGATGGCCCTCTCTGTCTCTGCGCAACTCCTGGCTGCCTCTGCGTGGCCTCTTGCTGGCTCTACGTCAACCTCTCTTGGCTTCTGCGCTGATCCTCCCGGTACTAACTCTGCCTCTCTGTTATGTATTCACTGCCCCTCATCTACAACTCAGATTACTTCACTCAATTTCCTTATCAAACCCTGCCCCAAAAAATCGAGTTCTTGATCTCTCTCGGTGTGTTCTCCAACAGACCCTCAAGCCTCTTCTTATACTTTTCTCATTGGTCCATTAACGATCGAGATTAAATCTCTAATCAACAACTAAGATTAAATTTGGCTTGATCCATGACTTTTGGACCATTCTAACCCAGTTTTATATTAATTCACATTAATATTTTGTTTTTCCTAAGTTTAGACTTGGGAACTCAATTAAAAATATTAATTATTTTAATATATTTTAAACTGGTTAGATTCTACCCAAACCATTTCTGGGTCTTGGAGATTTCATGTGTTATAGCCTTTCCACCAATTTTTGTGGCTAGAGTACATTTGATGCCACCCCAAATCAACACTTTGTCAACTTCTGGAGCTTCTACGTCAGCCCCTAGACCCTATGCGTTTCACACGCTGGCCTCTTCTGGCTCTGCGCAGCGCCTGGCTGCCTCTATGTAGCACCCAACTATCTCTGCATCAACCTCTCCTGGCTCTGTGCTGTCTCTCTAGTACCAACTCTGCCTCTCTACTATGTATTCACTACCCCTCGCTGCTGATCACTAATTCTATCTCTTTTAGCAAACCTCGCTCTAGAGAATAAAATCACTGATCACTCTGGTGTATTCTCCAACTGACCCTCAAGCCTTCTCTTATACTTTTCTCATTGGTCTATCAACAGCCGAGATTAAATCTCTAATCAATAACTAAGAATAGATTTGGCTTGATCCATGACTTTGGAACCTTCTAACTCAGTTTTATATTAATACACATTAATGTTTTATTTTTCCTAAGTTTAGACTTAGGAACTCCATTAAAAATATTAATTATTTTAATATCTCCCAAACCAGTTAGAATCTGCCCAAACCATTTCTGGGTCTTGGAAATCTCATGTGCTTTAGCCTCTCCACCAATTTTCATGGCTAGAGCACATCTGATGCTACCCCAAATCAATAGGGCCCTACGACATGCATAAATTAATATTTGACCTCTTGAGAGGCTTACTTTTTCATTTATGAGCTAGTTTGGTGGGCTTGTCACCAAAAGTTGTGTTATTAGCACATTATTTTATTTTTGGGGCTTATGTAGGCCAAGGGGGCTAATTCAAACTCCTAAGATGTGTATAAATACAAGTGAGGTGAGATCATTTCTCATCATCACTTTGAATTGGATCTCTCTCGTCTTTAGAGAATTTCACACATTTTTTTCTTTTTTATAGAGGATGAATTGGAGCATTTATGGATGAATTTTGATGTATGGTTATTGGTCTATCTTCTCTTGGAGCTTCTTTATTGTCATTTGTGAATGGTTGGATATACTCTACTACATGTAAGTACGAAATTTTGATGTTATTCTTGTTACTTTTGTCATAAATGTTGGATGCGATTTTTGTTGTTTTAGGGCTAATTGTTGTATGCAAATTATTGGTTAATATTGTGTCATTGTCTCTATTATAACATTCTCTCCATGTATGGGCCATGTAGTGTGAGCGAACTCTCCTAGGGGTAAAATGAAAATCTGTCCTTGATAAGCCATTCCTATTTTGCATTTGAAGAATAAACACTGCAAGATTTCTTTCACTTGACCTAGAGGGTTTGTGAAGTAATTTTGATGCCTCCTTGATTGAGAACCAAGAAATCTTACACATAATCAACATAGACTCCATTCTCCCAAGGATTAAGGCACTGATCTACCAAGGATGGTCACCAAAAATCTTATTCTTTTACCTTCTCCCAAGTCTAACCACATTGGGGTGCCTAGGGCATCATTTTCGCAACAAGATAGCCACTAAAAAAAATCGATCTCCTAGGGTCTCTTGCGCTGGCCTTTTCTCTATCCCTCCTCCAAATTTGAAGAAATTCTGACTGTGGAAGTGGGAGAAAATCCAAGCCTTAGCTCCGAGACCAAAACTTGCCTTGCCGTCCCCAAGGCTAGCCCTTCCCAGGGTTAGACCAACATTTTTGAGTAATTATATTTTCTTTGATCCTTTCTCCACCTTGTCTAGGGTAAGAATATCATTGGTTGCTACATACCTTCGTCATACCCTAGACTGGGTCCACTTGGCCCCGTGTGGCCCCACTCCTTTGAAAGACCATTCTTCAAGAACCATTCGGGACACCAACTCTAACAAGGATTTTAGGGATTGCAAAACTCCTTCACAAGTCTTAGCCCACAAACCTAGCCCTCAAGTCCTCTCTTCCTTTCCCCAGATTACCTAGTACCTTGTTTACAAAGCAAGCAATCTTCATCCTTCAAATTCTGAGAAAGGATTATTCGGGTCACTCATATCCGTCGACTTATCCTTCATTAGTGGCTCCACACATATTGGGTCTCCTCCCATCTATGAAAGTCCTTAAATAGAAGGGAGCCTTAGTTGAGGTGACAGTGGGCTAAGACTCCATTTGTTGACCTTGGCTTAGCATTTTCCCTTTAGGGATTCCCCTTAGGTCCCCTGCTAGTTTGAGCGTTAACATTTTGGGGTCGCTGTTGGGGAGGAAGTAGGTCTACCTCCCTAGCGAATCATTGAGGAATTGATTCACTGATGACATCTATAAAGCATTCCTCTGGCGACTCCACATTCTCTCTCCCAAATGGAAGATCTTGGGGTTGTGAGTCGTGATTTACCATTGAAGGAGAGATGACAAACCCCATATTCCTTTCTTCAACAAATATCTCAATCAATATAGGAAGAAACATAAGATCTTTAGACCTTTAGACCTATCCTCCATGACCGGGGCTCTCTTTTGTGCAGTACCTGAAGACCCTGAAAGGCCTATGTTCACAGGGGAGGAGGATCCCCAAGAACATCTCTTGAAGTTTGAATAGTGAACATGTGATGAACTATATAATGACTATAGCCGAATGATTGCCTTCGATACAACCATGACAGGAAATGCCCAGGATTGGTATTTCAACCTTTCCAACATCTTCCATCTCTACATGGGAAGGATTTGTCCAAACCTTTATAAGAAGATGGTTCCCAAAAAAGGACGTGGTCCAAATATACAAAGGGCTCTTGTCTAGTGAAAAGAAAGAGGACAAGACCATTGCTAAGTTTAATCAACAATTCAATATGGTTATCCATTCTATCCTTCAAGAATTATCTCCCCCAAAGGATGTAACTATGGCTACTTACCTCAATGCCTTCAAAGGAGAGTTGGCCTTCGATGTCCGAAATGAAAATCCCTCTAGTTTCTTCCAAGCTCAAACCATGATGATTGACCTTGATGAAGCCATGAAGCATGATTCGATTAACATGTTGCAAGTTGAAGATGATCCTTCCCCCTCAAATGAAAGTATTCCCCATCATGAAGAGATCATAACACAAGCAATCAACAACAAGGTAAAGGAACCTCCCGACCCCACTCCCAAAATTTGCTTAAGATTGATTTTAAGTTTCACTGGCCCTTTTATGTGACTCTGGGAATAAACAAACATACTTTGAAGAACTGCATCTTGAATTCAGGGAGCCCTATCCATATCATGCCTTTGAGTATTATGAAAATGCTTGCGATTACTCTTTCAAGAAAGTGACGTAGCAAGGTGATTCTCAATTGTGAAGAATTCAGGGTATGTGGGCTGGTAAAAGGTAGAAAAGGCTTTTTCCATAGATACCTTGAGAGAGAATTATCCATAAACATTCTCATTATCAAAACCAATCCAACATGGGGCATAATTCTATCGAAACAATTCCTTGAAAACCTTAACCTATCCATTAGCGAGGATAGTTCCACTCTATACCTTCGTTGGAAAGAAAACTCCTATGTATTTATCCCTAGGCAGAAATTCTTGGCCCCAATGATTGCCAACTCTCAAGAAACTGATAATGACTTAGAATAAGAAGATGATAAACTTGGAGAATGGAGAATTTTCAAGGGTGAGCACATCAAGGCTACCCCTCTCCTTGGACGATGGGTTATGTATTTTGATGGGGTTCACTCTAAGGCTGGATTTGGGGCTGGCATTGTCATCATATCCCCTTCTAGGGAGTACTTGTTATTCTCCTTAAGATTCCAATTTGCTTGCACCAATAACATAGTTGAATATGAGGGCCTCCTACAAGGACTTGAGGCAGCTCGATCAAGGGGAATCCAACACTTGATCATAATTGGAGATTTTGACCTTGTCATCTCACAAATAAAGGGGCCTTTCGAACATAAGGATGAAAAATTGAAACCCTATAGGGAGAGAATCACTAGCATGATCAAGGGGTTCAAAAAGCTACAATTCTTGGCTTTCGATCGATGCCTAAATAACATTGTCAATGCCCTAGCCATAGCTGCATCCACATCCTCAATTATTCACAGTGATGTCGCTAAAAGAGGGAAGTGTATAATTGACACAATCCACCGACCCTCTATCCCTGATTATGAAGAACATTGGCTTGTTTCTGAAGATGATCAAGACATAGCCAACTTCCTTCAGGACCATGAAGATCACGATAGAAGGGGTAAAGACCTAATAATTGAACAACACTTTGATAGGGATGATGTTACTACCGCTAAAAAGGACAATCCCCAATCAACTGATACATTAGACGTCAACCTTGGATCTGAAACCTCTCCTCAAATGATCAAAATCGGGAAGAACTTATCTAAAGAAGAAAGGGAGGAACTCGAGAAATTATTGAGGGAATTCAAGGATGTGTTCACTTAGTCTTATGATGACTTAAAATCTTATAGCCCTAAGCTTATCCAGCATACTATTCCTTTTGAGGAAGGTGCTAAGCCCGTCAAACAAAAGTTGAGAAGAATAAACCCCAAGCTTGCACCTTTGGTCAAGGAAGAGCTCCAAAGGATGGTCGATGTAGGGATAATAGCCCCTATACGACATTCGTCCTGGATCTCCAACCTTGTGATCACCCGTAAAAAGATTGGCAATATTAGAATGTGCATTGATTTCAAGGATCTCAATCATGTGTGTCTAAAAGACAATTACCCCTTGCCCAATATGGAAAATCTCTTGCAAAGAATAACAGGTTCCCAAATGATGTCATTCCTTGACGATTTTTCTGGGTATAACCAAGTCATTGTAAGGGAAGAAGATCGCTTGAAAACCACCTTCACCACACCATGGGGCACATACATGTATCTTAGGATGCCTTTTGGTCTCCTCATTGTTGGATCCATTTTCCAAAGGGCCATGGATTTTACCTTCAGAGACCTTATTGGAAAGATAATGGAGTTCTACCAAGGCGATTTGACTATCACTTCTAAGCAGAGACATGATCATTGCAAACACTTGAGAAAGGTATTTGAGAAATGTAGGTAGTACAACATCTCCCTGAACCCTAAGAAATCGATATTCAGCATTGACAAGGGTAAACTGTTAGGGCACATGGTCTCTAAGGATGGGATTAGTATTAACCCTGAAAGAATTCAAGCCATCAAAAGCATTCCCCCTCCTAAAGATCAAAGTGCCTTGCGATCTTTTTTCGGCAAAATAAACTTCGTGAGGAGATTTGTGCCAAATTTTGCCAAAATTGTGAAGCCTATGAATGACCTCCTAAAGTAAGATATTCCCTACTCATGGAACCAGGCTTCAAATGAGGCTTTTGAGGATATCAATGAAAGAATTACCTCTGCCCCTGTCTTAATCAACCCCGATTACACCAAGGACTTTATAATATATTCCTTTGCATCCAAGGACTCTATAGCTGGTATCCTCGTGCAAAAGGATGAAGGAGGGGAAAGACTGGTGGCATTCATGAGAAATCCCCTCAGGGATGCTGAGACAAGATACACCATTACTGAAAAGCAAGTTACGCTATTATCAAATCCCTTAAGTTCTTTAGAACCATCTAGGGTACAATAAAATATGTGCATATGTCCCTTACCCTACTGTCAAGGATGTGTTGTCACAATCTGATTGTCTCGGATCTAGGAGGAAATGGGTATCCAAAACCCAAGAATACGACCTTGATATCCACCCTCAAAAGGTCATCAAAGGACAAGGATTGGCTTAGATTCTTACTAAGAGTAATAGTCAAGCCATTAAAGAAGGAGAGGAGGAAAAATTATGCGCTACATCCACTCAGCTCGAAAACGATGACTTGTACATAGACATTGTTTATTATTTGTGCAATCTATCTGCCCCTCCTTACTTTGTTGATCACAAGAGGCGGGCTTTGAGGCTAAAAGCATCCAAGTTTTGTTTGACCCAAGATGGCCTTGGATGGATGAGTCCCGATGGGGTAATCCTTTGATGTGTTAGCAAGGAAGAATCTGAAAAATTGATGAATGAATTCCATGTTGGTTTCTGTGGTGGACATTATGCTGCTTGAACCACCACTCATAAGATCTTGAGAGCAAGTTATTACTGGCCCACCATCTTCGTTGACACCCTTAACTTTGTAAAACGATGCCAACCTTGCCAACTATTCGGTGGGAAACACCACCTTGCCACTATGCCATTAAAAAACGTTGTTATTGATGCACCTTTCCAACAATAGAATTTACATTTTATTGGTGAATTTAAGGACAATTCTAGCAATGGGTTGTTGTAGTGGCTACAATCACCCTCCAAAATTTTGCCTTAGCCTCTTTTGGAGCTTCCCTACCAACATTACACAACACTTTGTCTTGCTTCGTCAAGTACTCAAGCTTCAGTGTTTTCCTCGCACAAAGGCAGCTTGTCGATCACATTTGATCAATTCCCCTCACAGGCCGCTCACCCGGACTCTGTCCAACTGCACGCTGAGCAACTTCCTCTTGAGAATTGTGCATTTTTGGAGGGCAACCAATCTTCCCTCCAGGAATTGTGCAATCCTCTCTGACAGCCTGTTGAGCTCCAAGATTGCGCAATCCTGCCAGCCAACCCTCCCAGCAGGATTTGCGCAAATTTTCCCAGCAGTAGGCTATTTAGCCCAGGAATTGCGCAAATCTGGGCAGCAGTTAGTTGCTCTGCCCAAAAATTACGCAAACCTCCTCGACAGTCAGCGTAGCTCCCAACCAAAAATGCGCATTTTTCTCCAGCAGTCGAACAACCTCTTGCATGTGCAGCTGAGTTGACTGATTCCTTCCAGGACCGAGCAAAACAGACTTGCATGCATAGGCTGCTTCTCCTAAGGCAACATGCAAAGGCATCACTTGTCTCAGGGATCTATGTTTACCAATTGGAGGTTACATGCAAGGAGCAATTCAGAAACCTCCCACCAAGTGTTGCTTCCCCTAGATTTATGGCATGCGCGTCACAACCTCGATGTTATCAACACTCATCAACCGGACGCTGTAGAGCTCATTCCTCACATCAATCTTGTAGCTCTGACATCCCACATCACATCTAGGAGCAGTTGGGACATTCAGCTCAGCGGTTTTGGGTAAGCTCACTTCCCATGCCTTGCGCTGCATTTCTATCGCTTTTTGTGTTTTCGCTTGTGTGAGTACTGTTTGCTTGATCTCTTTGAATGCTTGTTGTCGTTTACATGTATTCTAACTTGTCCTAGCTCTGTTTCAGTTTTTGTTGCTCTCACTGCTGTCGCATGCATGAAATTGTTTTGCACGAACGTTCGCCCAACTAGCAAACTGCCTCACCCACATGCATGTTGATCTGGTTGCTGAATCTTTCATTCATGTTTTGCATGCATTGTCAATCACTTCTACTATCACTTAGTGTTGCCATGCATTCACTGTCTTAGATGCTTTCAGTTGCCCGTTGGTGAGTCGGGCCAACCTTGGCCCAGACTCTACCTTCACCAAGGCTGCATTGCGCAATCTAAGAAAGGAAGGCTCACCTTCCTCTCTAGATTTACGCATTCCTGCCCAGCACTGGCCTCTAGGAATATTTGTGCATTTCTAGAGGACAGTGGCTGCTTGGCCCAAGAAATTGCGCAAATCTGTCCCTAGGCAGCTATCCTTCCCAGTTGGAATTGCGCATTGCACAATCCCAACAGTCAGCAGCCTGACTGGACTGTGCATTGTGCAGTTCCAACAGTCAGTCAGCGTCCCAACAGCCCAGATTGTGCCTTGTGCAGTCTTGGCAGTGAGTCTCCTGACCTCCCGGCCGAAATTACGCAACCTTCATGATCATTCACCTAGGTATGTTGCAAGTCAGTTCTCATGTTTATTTTGGTTTTCAACTGACATATTACTACCATGAGTATTGCCATGTCTCCAGGTATTCCAAGTGTTCATCTGCCTCTCAACGGTACAGGTACAATGGTTTCCAAGAGAGCAAAGACGAAGACAGCGTTCAGAGCACACTTGGTGATGCAGTCGATCAAGTGTCCATGGACTTGCCTACCCACAAAGACATCAAGTTGTTCGTAGACAAGAACATCAAGATATGACATCAGCAACATCATGAACAACCGTTGAAGACAACATACCAACTGCAACGAATGCAAGAGGAGGGTTGTTGACAACACGGAGGTGGAACAAGGTTGCAAGCTCAAGCAGATCCATTGATGATGAAAGCATCTTTGGAGACTCCAGCTATGAGGTGACGGCGCGACATGAAGATTGTGTGAAGACAGAGAATAGAACAAAGAAGGAGTTGCATGTGCTAAAGCAGTTGCTCAAGGAAGAACAGGAAGCTACACAGATAGACGAATGAGTTGCAGCAGGATCAGGGACAACAATGGGCGCATCGTGCACTCATGGATGAAACTACGGTCGTACAAGTTAAAGATCCATCCCAGCAGCTAACATGGAGCAAACATGGTGAGCAGTGTTGGTGATCGCATGCAAGGGATTCAGTAGCATGCATGTCATTGTGTACACGCATGCAATCCAACCCATTCAACACACTCACCAAGGCGAAGACAAGAAGCAAGTCCAATTGGAGTTGAATATGTACTTTGGCAAGTTGATGCGCATGACCACTAGCACACACTTGAAGATCAACACGGATACTATGCATCAGTTTGTTGCCAGTTCAACTGTACCCAAGAAGACCATGGGCATGTTAGCAGACGAGTTGGATGAACGGGCCGAACCAATGCATCAGTTGAAATGGAGGCAAGAGTTCGCTTCAGCAAGATGTCACCATGAAGTGCATGCACACCATCATGGACAACCAAGCTTGGCATCATCTGACCACCTTCACCATCACAAGCATGTCAAAGAGTTGGTCTCATCATAGTGGACCGAGTGTCAGTGATGTCTTGCAAGGCTTGCTCAAGCCATGTTGTCTCACATGAGTACATGTGCATTGTAATGTTGAGTCATGTCAAGTGTAAGTCAAGTGTCAATGGTTGGATGTAATAGTCATAGAGTAGGTGGAGAGTCATGAGGGTAGTTGAACTATCACAAAGGGGAATGTCAAGGGTCACCCCACCTTTTGCTATAAATAGTCCCTCATAACTCATTGGAAGGGCTTTTGGTTAGCGAAGCTACTACTAAGACTATCTTGAAGAAGGCTTGGACAATATTGTAACACGCCTTGGCTTCTCCACTGCATGGAGCTAGTACATCTCTTTGGAGGAGCAGGTGGATGTGGCTGTAGCGTTCCACTGTTGGGGCTAGCAGGTTTACATGAATGTATTGTATGATTGTGACTTTCACTTCTTTATATAATAAGAGCCAACACATTTTCATGCATATGTTGTTATTATAGTTGGACTGCTTCGATTGCTTTAATGACATGTGTTGTTTAACTTACGTACTTATGTATGAATTGATTCACATGCAATTATATGAATCTTGTTGTTAACGTGTTGCATATGTTGTTAATGTTGTCACCACCCGTGTTGACTGTTCTACCGGACATTAGACAGACCTTTCACTTGAACCTTGCTATAACAACCGTCACACTCGTGTCTGACTAATTTGTGAGTGTTGTATGTGTTATCTTACCTTGTATGATGTGACTGTCGCATCCGAGTGGACTGCTGCGTCGGAAGTTGTGCATGTCCTTTGTGTTGTGTGTTCCTAGCCGAGTTGGGACTGATCCCTTTCAAACTGGAACTCACCTTCACCTCCTTCCCCCTTTGAAGTGTTGGAACCTCTCATACACTTTCCTTGACTCACTGCATCAGTCACATTGTTGCTGCTAACAGAGTTATTCTACTTGCCCCTGTTCGACATCGTGGTCAAGGCATTACCTTACGACCCACTGCTGGGAGTCCTACACCAAACAGTTTGAGGTCTAATTGGGACTTCTTACCGGGGAGATCCCCTTGACATGTTGGCGGGTCCAGCACCATCAACATTTCTGGTGCTACAAGGAGGGCCTAATGACAAGTTGTGTCCTCTCATCCAGTTTTGAACCTTTGCATATCTTTCATGTAGTCTTGCACTCTTCTTACCCCGAGGTGTTTTTTGAATCGTGAAGATGTCTCCATCTCGGGGAAGCTTTTTGATCTCTTGTCCACTCACACATATGATGGTGAAGGCGAAGTGGCCTCGCTTGAGCACTTGTATAACTTTCTTTTCATGATCTATAAGGAAGATGATTTTTCTGATGAATAGGCCAGTTTTCTACTTGCATACACACTTCGCGAATCTCCATTTCGTTGGGTGCTCAGCCTACCCACTGACATCGTGCACTCATTTCAACACTTCTGTGATCTCATTGAAGACACGTTCTATCATTTTGATCCAGACTATCTTGACCGGAAACTGTTACAACAATGGAGGGCTCTGCATGAATTCGTTATTGATTTTTGGCAGCGCTTCCATGACTTGCAGTTTCAAGCTCCGAAGAGCTAGATGAAATTTGCTTATCTTTGAGACCAATTCGAGTATTGCCTTAAGAAATTTGTCCTTCTCAAGAGGAAGCTTGATATCAAGCCTCGCTCAACATTCTTCATTGATGGAATTGCGCAATCTCATGTAGGAGCAGGCACTGTCTCAACTGACTGTTTGCCTCCCTCTCATTTAGCAGCTCAGTTGAGACAGTGCCTCTCTGCTCTGGCTCTCTAAGCTCTTTCTCTCGGCCTTTGCATGCCTCTGTGAGTCACTCGACCTCCAAGCAACTCCAACAACAATATCCTGCTGTCAATTGAGTTCCTGGCTTTTCACTCGACCTCTGAGTGACTCCAAAGACTCTCTGCGCATTCAGCTTTTTCTCGCTGTTCTCTCTCCTCTCTTCTTCTTCCCCTATCTCTGTCAGTCTGTAGCTTTAAGCCATCTGCTTCCTGACTGTTCGTTTCTACTTTCAACTCTCTTGTTCCCTGCCTCTGTTTGTTCGAATTCCTTCTTCGGCTGTTACATCCACTGCATGACACCTCACAAGGAAGTGGCCACCTATTCCGTAATGGATAAGTGTCAGGTTCACCAGTAACACTCGATCGTTTGAAACGGTTGTTATTTCCGTTTACTCAAAGAATGCCTGCGAAACACGAATCTCTACGAACTCATCGTCCATGTCGGACTTCAAATCTTTACGTGCCTTAGTCTATTTTCCTGTCGAATTTGGTCATCCATCGGGTTAATTCTCTGCCGTTGATCTGGAGCCTCCAGATCCTATGGTCTTCATTTATATCGCGTGGGTAAGTTGCTCGATTGTTACTCACGCGATGTAAGCGGTTTTCTCTCACATCTGCCGGACACGCGTCAACCGATGTGTGGCATCACGCAGACCTTGGCCAAACCCGCTTACCGCTTGAAATGCACGCGATATCCTGCTGGTTTTGGGCGCGGGACCCGCCTTCTGACGGTTTAGGCGTTTCGGCACGGTTTCCTGTTTTCCTTGTGATCGAGCGCTCGGGGCTTTCCTTCACTGAGGGGTTTGCCCTGCGATACGCGATTAGCGCTAATTGTGTATTAGAAATTGCCTCTGTTTTTGGATTTGGACTCCTGATTGCCAATTTGTGCCAATGCATGGTCACCATGGGCCAATGGTCTGTGTGCTTTGACCGAGGGTCCTCGTTGTTCCGTGTTGACCACAAATTGCCATTGTTCAGAGGTTATTTCCGATAAGCTCGATATCAACTAGACTTTGAACTTCGGCATCAGTTTCTTTACAGAGTTTGGGTAACTTTAAGAGAGTTTAAAGCTCCAATTCGGATCACGCCTTCCCACTAAAAGAACTTTTGGTCCACCAAAAGACTGATATACTGATCTGAGCAGTAAATGAGAGTAGCAACACCCTCTTCTTCTAGCGTCCCTACACTTGCCTTTGCATAGTGCCTCTGAAACACAATCTCTAACCACTTCCCTTCTTGGATGGGTTGGTCGTCTTGGGAAGAACAGTTTTCCTCCTTGACTTCATGCAAAACTTCTGCTGTGAAGTTTACAGAAGGTAGTTTGAACTTCTTTACCTTGATCCTTGATCCAAGGTGGCTCAAACGAATGTGAAGTACATTTGCTCCACAAAACTTTTATTTGTACCTGTTTGAAAAGCTGCCAACAACAACTGTTAACAATAGCAGGTATATAGACAACAACTGGATGGACTAACTCCTGCATCAACAAAGAAACATATTTCACATCTTGTGAACCCTTCCTTGTCTTATATCTGCATACAAATGATTGACCAGATAATAAGCCAATAAAACATGCCTTTAAAACAAATGACCCTTCAGGTCAAGCATGTAGAAAAATACCTTTAGGACTCTTTTCCAAAACATGAAACACTTCATCATTATCTCCATTACGTAGACCAAGTTAACTTCTGCCAAGCCAACATTACATGCATCTCATGCTTATGCATGCATTTCATCCTTCATCTTTCGCTTAAGCACACTGTACCTTTGAAGCTGAAATGAAATATGATGTTGCAGCAATAAAGTGAGTCTCTTACTCAACCTTTCCATTCACCTTCTTGGTAAAATCCCGCAACTCACATTCCATTAACAAAGAAATGCAAATAGATGCATCAATAGACATGCAGTCTTAATTGGATAAGAATTCTAACCATTTCTTACCAATCCATTTCAGAGGTCCCTCCTTGGTTTGCACATCAACATCAATATGTGAATCATCCTGAAACACATCAATCATGGAATCTTTATTTCCATCCCTGCCATTTTCTTTTCCACCTTCTCCTTCAACTTTGGTGGAAGCAGTGCTGGGTTCAAAGTCCAACACCTGTCAGCAAGATGCCCTTGCTTATGGTAGTAAGTGCAACACATGTGCATCCTTTTGACAGCATGATTTGCCTTGTCTTGTGGACCTTTCGCTGCTTGCTTCTTTTCCTTCAAAAGTTTCCTGTATGTGGACATCTTCTTCCAACATCTAGAAACATAATGGTTATCCAAACCACAAAAGAAATATGCAATTCTTTTTCCAGGCTTTACAAAATCAAAAGGAATGTGTTTAGAACTAGATTTATACTTGCCTTTTTCACCTTTATTGCCTTCAGGAGTAGGTGAAGCAAATGAAGAAGTGGCTCCCTTTGGAACACCATCACTTTCTTCAAGGCTGTTAGAGTTTCCACAACTCTCTGGTTCAAGTGTGCGCTTATGAACACCTGCATCCTGCGAATGATATTTCGAGCTATTGCATTCCTCCTTAATACTATCCTCACACTTCCAAGGTAGAGGACCTGCAATGAAACTCCTTTTTGGAACTGCTTCAATGGCCTTCATGGAAGCTTTGGAACTCTCTCCATAAGACTGTCCATAACCGAGACCCAAATACTTAGGCCTTTCCTCAACCATTATTGGCTCAACAATACCTTGTGCATATTTTCCCAATC
>APFE030627146.1:94170-123536 GCA_000404065.3 Pinus taeda
TTTCCTTCATAGCCCATCTTGGACATTAGCTTGGAACCTATGCCTCTAGTATGTTTTTCAAAAGAACTAATATAAGCATTCTTAGAAGAATTTGAAGACAAACTGGAATGGTTTACCTCTTCTTCAAGCTGATACTTGACCAAAGTTTCTTTGGCAACAAAGAGTTGTGACTCCAACTCATGCATCCTTTTCAGGTTCATATTTGCAATATGAAGTTGCCTCTCCATTTCCTGCAATTTGCCAGAAAGCATCTGCTTCTCTTCCTCCACGGAATTTAACTTCTCTCTAAGTATGCTGCTCTTCCTTCCATCCTCATACATTTCTCTTACCTTGTTCATCATGATGAACAATTCTTGCTTCATGTCTCCATCAAAGGAACTTGTGAAGAAAGAAGAATTCGAGGATTCACTTGTAGAAGTCGTCATTATGCAAATGAACAAAAGAACTTCAAACAAGATTATTAAAGAGCTTATTTAGCAACCTTTTGCAACAAACCTCTTGTGCTTCAAGGATTGCTTTGAGATCCTTTGGGATAGAAGAATGCCTTCAGCCCTTCTTTCTTCTTATCCTTCCTGGACTGAGCTATCAATAGCTTTCCCTTCACCTCTGCAACTCAAACAATAGTCAATTTGCAAACAAGCATACAATCAATCCTTGACTGCCCAAACACTTTTCAGACAAGCAATCTTTGCTCCGTCAATCAAGCATTCTAATATAACCTTCTTTGAAGGTGGGGTTAATCAACCTCAAGCTCTGATACCACCTGATCTAAAAATGGGGCTCTTAGGATTCTTGTCTAACTTACAAGAACCTATCCCACTTCCAAGGCTTTAAATTTTCCCAAGTCTTAATGATTAACCAATGCGGAATTAAGAAATGCTTGAAAATAAGGTGTATGCTGGCATGTGTTTTAAACTATTTATTTGCTTTTAAAATTTGGTTGTTCGTGCTGATATGTAAATACATATGATAATAGACAAATGCAGCAATAAGCAAACACATAAGACAACAATTTAATACGGAGTTCACCCGAAACGCTTGGGCTGTCTCCTTGAGCTCTAGTCAACTCGATTAGGCTCCCGGGTATTATGGCAATAGTTCTTTTACAAGTTCCACACTCAACTCCAATGTTTTACACAGGAACATTGGGCTTAGAACACCATCTTATCCCTTGGCTCTGGCTCTTGCTCTGGCTCTTGGCTCTGACTCTAGCTCTGGCTCTTTGGCTCGAGCTCTGGTTCTGGCTCTCAGCTCTCGCTTCTGGTGCTCGCTCTGGCTCTTGGCTCTAGCTATGGCTCGTGACTCTCTGCTCTGGCTCTCTAAGCTCTTTCTCTCCACCTTTGCATGCCTCTGGGAGTCGCTCGACCTCCAAGCAACTCCAACAACAATATCTGCTGTCAATTGAGCTCTCTGGCTTTTCACTCGACCTCTAAGTGACTCCAAAGGCTCTCCGCGCATTTAGCTTTTTCTCGTTGTTCGCTCTCCTCTCTTCTTCTTCCCCTATCTCTGTCAGTCTGTGGCTTAAAGCCATCTGCTTCTTGACTGTTCATTTCCGCTTTCAACTCTCTCGTTCCCTGCCTCTGTCTGTTCGAATCCCTTCTTCGGCTGTTACAGTCACTGCATCACACCTCACAGGGAAGTGGCCACCTATTCCGTAACGGATAAGTGTCAGGTTCACCGGAAACACTCGATCATTTGAAACAACTGTTGTTTTTGTTTACTCCAAGAATGCCCGCGAAACACGAATCTCTGCCAACTCATCGTCCACGTTGGACTTCAAACCTTTACGTGCCTCAGTCTATTTTCCCGTCGAATCCGATCATCCATCGGGTTAATTCTTTGCCGTTGATCTGGAGCCTCCAGATCCTATGGTCTCTGCTTATATCACGCAGGTAAGTTGCTTGACCGTTACTCACGCGATGTAAGCGGTTTGCTCTCTCATCCCCTGGACACGAGTCACCCGGTGTGTGGCATCGCGTGGACCTCGACCAAACCCACTTACCACTTGAAATGCATGCGATATCCTACTGGTTTTGGGCGCGGGACTTGCCTTCTAACGATTTAGGTGTTCCTGCATAGTTTCTTGTTTTCCTTGTGACCGAGCGCTCGAGGCTTTCCTTCACTGATCCAAGTCCCCTCTGTTCTTTCCTAACCTCTTTGGTGAACCTGCCATCCATGATTTTGCATGTGTATCTTCATCCACGAATGCACCCATTGTTGATCACTTGCAGGACTCACCGGATGTTAGTCCATCATTCAACAACGGAGAGGATAAGTTACTCGTTGAAAATCCCCTTGATCCTTCATCTGTCTTTTCCGGAAACACAGAGGATGAGTTTGTTTGCTTTTCATTTACCCCTCTATGTGATTCATCCAACCATGAGGATGCCGCCCAACATCCTGAATTTTCTGATCTTGGTTGTCGTGATCTCTTCACCTCATCATCCGATCACGATGTTGATTCACTCATTGTTAATTCGTTTAAGCCACTAGTCTACAAAGATCCATCTATCAACGAAGTCGAAACCCCACAGATCGTTGAGGCACTTTCACTCGAGCTGATGGTTATGTTAGGCCCTCGTTGTCTTGAGGTTGGTTTCACTTCTGATCAGGAAATTGTTCAAACACTCAAGGCTCCTCATCACTCATTTGTATGCATTCAAGATCAATCCAGCACTTAGGTTTTACTTCCTCCACTCGAACTACATGATCCCATTGCTCATGCATTGGAGGAGTCTTACATTGCAAGCACTCGTGCACAACGCAGATTATATTTGTTTCTTTCGTTTGCTTGCATGCCATAGTCAAGAGTGTGCTTATGCTTCAAAGTTGCACATAGTGTCACATAGCACCATGATAAGTCCGCAAACTGCCCGTGATGCGCATGCACTCACTTATGTCTCGTGGGCACTTTGAATCACGAAGTGTGGTTGTCTTCATTGTTATATCTTTTTTGCTTGCTGGTTCACACAACGGGGTTGCTTGCAGACCAAGCCTTCACCAACATGGGTCTACCAATGTGTCGGCTGCATTGGAAGTATCACTTCACATGATCGGGCCCATGTACCATTAGTGTAGGAGTGGGAGTAGTGTTTGCTTTCAGTTGTTTGCTTGCATGCTTGTTTGCTTACATGCTTTGTTTGCTTGCTTGTTTGTTCACTCCCTTCGCTTTCATTTTTGCTTCTGCTTTTGCTTTGCTTTGTTGATTGTTAGTTCATTCGCTTGTTTTGTTCATAGGTTAGTTTTGCATGAAACCATGTATGACTCTTGAAGCGTGCTGGGTGAAGTACAAGAGGGCTTGTATAGCTATCACTACTTGGTTATCTGTCATCTTGCCTCTGTATGATGAGCTTGTTACTTTTAGTCCATGATACGTCGAAGGAAAATACATATGGTTTGAAGTGAACCTTGGTGTAAACACAACGCTTGCGCGCTAACTAGTGTCACCTTCTCTAGTCGATTGTTTTTGGGTTAACCCTTGTCAGCTCAGTCAAGTAGAGTAAGGTAAGGGGGGAAACCTTAACAGGCACGTCAGAGATACAATTAACTACTTCTCTGTTGGAACAACCTCTTCTGCTCTCAATAAGTCGGGATACCTCTTCTGCCTCTGAAATGAATAAGTGCTATGCACAATGAAAAATGAAAAAAAAGAAAAGTCAAAAATTCAAAATGAAAAATGAATAAGGCGAAAGAAGAGAAAGGCTTCCTGCGCAGGGAGGTGATGCAAGTAACTCCGCCGGGGTACTGACTAGGCTCGCTCGCAGCCGAGCCATGCTTGTGTTCCTATGTGACTCCAAGGGGTATCGTTTAGGCCTGTTGGCAATGGAACAGCACCAGAGATGAAACTAAGACTTTGATGACTATACTCCTTGTGCACCTATATACCCCTCAACCCCAATCGAAACAACTGTGTTTCCTTGGCTTGGAATGTGTGTCAATCGACCAAGGGTTTGGCATATGCTATACATCTTACATCAAGTTAGTGTGAAACCAAGATGAGTTGAAAACTGAACAATACTTCCAGAGGTGTTAGACTTGCTTTTCACGAACAAGGTCTATGTAGATAGCTGGAGTTCTACCAATGTGTCGCCAAGTGTTGTAGTGGCTACAACCACCCTCCAAAATTTTGCCTTAGCCTGTTTTGGAGCCTCCCTACCAACCTTACACAACACTTTGCCTTGCTTCGTCAAGTACTCAAGCTTGAGTGTTTTCCTTGTGCAAAGGCAGTCTGTCGATCACATTTGAACCATTCCCCTCATAGGTTGCTCACCCGGATTTGGTCCAGCTGCAGGCTGAGCAGCTTCCCCTTGAAAATTGTGCATTTCTAGAGGGCAACTGGCATTTCCTCTAGGGATTGCATAATCCTCTTTGATAGTCTGCTGGGCTCCAGGATTGCGCAATCCTGCCAGCCAACCCTCCCAGTAGGATTTGCGCAAATTTTCCCAGCAGCAAGATGTTTAGCTCAGGATTTGCGCAAATCTAGGCAGTAGTCAGCTACTCTGCCCAAAAATTGTGCAAACCTCCTAGGCAATCAGCCCAGCTCCCAGCCAAAAATGCGCATTTTTCTCCAGCAGTTGAATAGCCTCTTGCATGTGCATCTGAGTTGATCGGTTCCCTCTGGGACCGAGCAAAACAGACTTGCATGCATAGCCTGTGTCTCCTAAGGTATCATGCAAAGGCATCACTTGTCTCAGGGATCTATGTTTAGCAATTAGAGGTTACATGCAAGGAGAAATTCAAAAACCTCCTACCAAGTGTCGCTTCCCCTAGATTTGTGGCATGCGCATCACAACCTCAATGTTATCAACACTCATCAACAGGATGTTGCAGAGCTCATTCCTCACATCAAACTTGCAGCTTTGAAATCCCACATCACATCTAGGAGTAGTCGGCACATTCAGCTCAACTGTTTTGGGGTAAACCCGCTTCCCATGTCTTGTGCTGCATTTCTATCATTTTTTGTGCTTTCACTTGTGTGAGTACTGTTTGCTTGATCTCTTTGAACACTTGCTGCCGTTTACATGTATTCTAGCTTGTCCTAGCTCTGTTTCAGTTTTCATTGCTATCTCATTACTTCACATGCTTGAAACTTTTTTGCACAGACGTTCGCCCAACTGGCGAACTGTCTCACCCACATGCATGTTGATTTGGTTGCTAAATCTTTCATTAATGTTTTGCATGCACTGTCAATCACTTCTGCTATCACTTAGTGTCGCCATGCATTTACTGCCTTAGATGCTTTTAGTTGCCCGTCGGCAAGTCGAGCCAACCTTCGCCCGAACTTTGCCTTCACCAAGGCTGCATTGCACAATTTGGGAAAGGAAGGCTCACCTTCCTCTCTAAATTTGTGTATTCTTGCCCGACACTAGCCTCCAGGACTATTTTGTGCATTTCTGGAGGACAGTGGCTACTTGGCCCAAGAAATTGCACAAATTTGTCCCTGGGCCAGCAATCCTTCCCAGTTGGAATTGTGCATTGCGCAATCCCAATAGTCAATAGCCAGACTGGACTGTGCATTGCATAGTTCTAGCAGTCAGTTAGTCTCCCAGCAGCCCAGATTGTGCCTTGTGCAGTATTGGCAGTTGGTCTCCCGACCTCCTAGCCAAAATTATGCAACCTTTATGATCATTCACCCAGGTATGTTGCATGTTAGTTCTCATGTTCATTTTGGTTTTCAACTGATAGATTGCTTGTCATGAGTGTTGCCATGTCTCCAGGTATCCCAAGTGTTCATCTGCCTCTTAGCAGTACAAGTACAATGGTTTCCAGGAGAGTAGAGACGAAGACACCGTTCAGAGCACACTTGGTGATGCAGTTGATCAAGTGTCCATTGACTTGCCTACCCACGAAGACATCAAGTTGTTCGTAGACAAGGACATCAAGATATGACAACATCAACATCACAGCGAGCAACATCATGAACAACAACTGAAGACAGCATACCAAACGCAACGAATGCAAGAGGAGGGTTGTTGTCAACATAGAGGTAGAACAAGGTTGCAAGCTCAAGAATATCCATTGATGATGAAAGCAACTTTGGAGACTCCGACTATGAGGTGACGACGCGACATGAAGATCGTGTGAAGACAGAGAATGGAACAAAGAAGGAGTTGCATGTGTTGAAGCAGAAACTCAAGGAAGAACATGAAGCTGCACAGATAGATGAATGAGTTGCAGCAGGATCAGGGACAACAGTGGGCACATCGTGCACTCACGGATGAAACTGCGTTCGTACAAGTTAAAGATCCATCCGAGCAACTAACAAGGAGCAGACATGGTGAGCAGTGTTGGTGATCGCATGCAAGGGATTCAGTAGCATGCATGTTATTGTGCGCACACTTGCAATCCAACCTATTCAACACACTGACCAAGGCGAAGACAAGAAGCAAGTCCAACTGGAGCTGAACATGTGCTTCGGGAAGCTGATGCGCATGAACACCAACACACACTTGAAAATCAGCACGGACACTATGCATTAGTGTGTTTCCGGTCCATCCACACCTAAGAAGACCATGTGCATGTTAGCAGACGAGTTGGATGAAGGCGCCAAACCAATGCATTGGTTGCAATGGAGGCAAGAGTTCGTTTCAACAAGATGTCAGCATGAGGTACATGCACACCATCACGAACGACCAAGCTTGGCATCATCTCACCACCTTCACCATCATAAGCATGTCAAAGAGTTGGTCTCATCATAGTGGACCGAGTGTCAGTGATGTCTTGCAAGGCTTGCTCAAGCCATGTTGTCTCACATGAGTACATGTGCATTGTAATGTTGAGTCATGTCAAGTGTAAGTCAAGTGTCAATGGTTGGATGTAACGGTCATAGAGTAGGTGAAGAGTCATAAGGGTAGTTGAACTGCCACAAAGGGGAATGTCAAGGGTCACCCCACCCTTTGCTATAAATAGTCCCTCATAGCTCATTGGAAGGGCTTTTGGTCAGCCAAGCTTCTACTAAGACTATCTTGAAGAAGGCCTGGATAGTATTGTAACGCGCCTTGGCTTCTCCACCGCACGGAGCTAGTACATCTCTTTGGAGGAGCAGGGGGATGTGGTTGTAACGTTTCACTGTTGGGGCTAGCAGGTTTACATGGATGTATTGTATGATTGTGACTTACACTTCTGTATATAATAAGAGCTAGCACATTTTCATGCATATGTTGTTATTGTAGTTGGACTGCTCTGGTTGCTTTAATGATATGTGTTGTTTAACTTACGTACTTGTGTATGAACTGATTCACATGAAATTATATGAATCTTGTTGTTAATGTGTTGCATATGTTGTTAATGTTGTCACCGTCTATGTCGACTGCTTTGTCGGACATCAGACAGGCCTTTCACTTGAACCTTGTTATAACAACTGTCACACTCGTCTTGGATTGATCTATGAGTGTTGTACTTGTTATCTTACCTTGTATGATGTGACTGCTGCATCCGAGTGGACTGCTCCACCAGACGCTGTGCATGTCCTTTGTGTTGTGTGTTTCTAGCCGAGTTGGGACTGATCCCTTTCAACCTGGAACTCACCTTCACCTCCTTCCCCCTTTGAAGTGTTGGAAACTCTCATACACCTTCCTTGACTCACTGCATCAGTCATACCCTTGCTACTGACAGAGATATTCTACTTGCCCCTATGTGACACCACGGTTAAGGCATTATCTTACATTCCACTGCTGGGAGTCCTACACCAAACGGTCTAGGGTCTAATTGGGACTTCTTACTGGGGATATCCCCTTGACGTGTTGGCGGGTCAAGCACCGTCAACATGGGTATAGATGGATCTTCACAACAACTGATTACTTCACCAAGTGGGTTGAAGCAATACCGACCAAGAAGGCAACTGACCAGGTGGTTATGGATTTCCTTGAGGATAAGATCATTACCAGATTTGGTGTTCCCGCCAAGATTGTCACTGATAATGCCAAAGCTTTTGATTATGTGGCTATGACATCCCTGTGTAATAAGTACGGCATAATCTTATCGCATTCCTCCAACTACTACCCTAAAGGAAATGGGCATGCTGAGTCTAGTAATAAGAACCTCATAAAAATTATCAAAAGAACCATTGGTGATAATAAAAGACAGTGGGATAGTAAGATCAGGTACACCTTATGGTTGATTGAACAACCGTGAAGGCTTCCACTGGTTTTAGCCCATTCCAGTTGGTTTATGGTTATGAGGCCAAGTTACCTATTCAAATGCAGTTGCCCATCCTCGAATGCCTGAAAGCTTTTCCCGATCAACAAAATGCCATACAATCCTGGATCGATCAACTAATTGAAAGCAATGAAAATAGAAGGAAGGTTTCGACCAAATTGGTCGTAGTCATGATAAAATGAAAGCAACCTTCAAATATAGCCTGCACAAAGCTTTCAAACCTGGTGACCTAGTGTTCTTGTGGGATAAAAGAAGAGAAAAACCTGGTATGCACAAGAAGTGGGATAACCTTTGGATAGGTCCATTCAAGATAAGTAATGTGGCAGGAGTGAATTCATATCATTTAAAAACTTCGAACGGAGAAGCCATTCCCCTTCTCATGAATGGGCAACTCCTAAAGGAGTATTTACTATTACCCTGAGGCTTCACATTGTATGATATGCATGGTAGATTAGGATGCATTGCATGCTAATGTTTGCATTAGAAGAAAAGCCATATGATATTTCTCATGGTAGATTAGATGCATTTAGATTAAAATTTGCATATCTTTATTTTTCTGTTGATTTTATGGCCTAACATATTAGCATGTGTGATCATGAGATGTCGCGAAAGGATGTTTCCTTGTCTTTTTATACATATTGTATGTGTAGGTGGCAGGCCTACAGTAACCAAGAGATTGTTGGAGTTCTCGTGACCTCTCGTTCGAGTAGCTTCACCCACTTCTTTGAGAGATCACGTCCAGGTGGAGCCAGATGTTACTCGCCATTTTGTGGGTAATGTCCCCAGGAGAAATTTTTTCACCAAGATGGTCCTCAGCGAGTAGCCCCTTGCAGCGATCAGCTAGCTCATTGTGCCATTTCTTCGCCACCTAGGCTAGCCATGTGGTCCTTTGCCCATCTTCCATGATCATATGTTTGAAGGTGGGCCTCCTGAATGTAAATGTATGCCTTGTCATTTTGAAATTGAGTATTGTAGTTTGCTTATCATGGACACTTCTGGGCATGGATTAACGGGGAGATTCGACGGAAACAATGGGCTAGGTTTGTGCTTCTGTCACCTAGACCCCTTTTAGGAATTAACCTTGGACTCTAGTCCCGTGGGATCTCTTTTATTGACTATTTGGTTCTAGGGATGGTATTTCACGGGAAACCTCGATTTTGGTTGCATGGTCCCGCTCCCTTGTCTGCTTATTTTACCCTCTTTCCATCAATTATTTCTCCATTGATCATATTTTCCACCTGGGTCCACATCCCTCCATCAGGTCCACATAGGGTTTGCTCGCCCCTTCCCCTTGCCCACACCTTGGGTCATGGCTTGGAATAAAGCTCGGAGGTTGATGTAGCTAAAAAGAAAGTTAAAAGCATATATGGTCACATTCAACAGGAAAAGTACCACAAAATGCAAAATATGGTAGGGACAAAAACATTTAACACGTGGGCAAAAGCCAATACATGAGCTCTACCCCATCGTCATGGCCATCACCCTGGTTCCTACAAGTTCCATGAGATTTATTAATCATATAGGAATAACAGGAAAAGTACCACAAAATGCAAAATATGGTAGGGACAGAAACATTTAACACGTGGGAAAAAGCCAATACATGAGCTCTACCCCATCATCATGGCCATCACCCTGGTTCCTCCAGGTTCTATGAGACTTATTCATCATATAGGAACCATGATTGTCCCAACCCTTGGTGGGTGATGAAATGCCCCACCTTAAAAAGGGGATTCCACTGCTATATCTTACGCATCATGCTCTAACCCCTTGAACCCCAAGCACTTAATGAAAGAAAATCATAAAAAGGAAAAAGGCATATAAAGAAGGATGGAAAAATCAAGGTCGGGGCACCTCATGTACCACGATTTCTCCCCCCTACACATTATAAACACAATTGTGGGCTCCCCTCTTATTAGCTACCCTTGTACCCCAACATGTGGCCCAGGGCTGCCCCTTCTCATCCCCTACTTCATCCACCTATTTGTCACATGCCACCACTTTTTGATGGATGTACCTTGACTATATTATCCCCTTTAGAGGTAGAAACCACCTAATAGGATACTTGGTTAACCCTATTAGGAGGCACATTTCGAAGCCCATTATGGAAGGGCAAGCAATTATGAGGTCCCCACCTGTGGTCCATGATTAGGTAAGCTCATTAACTCAATTTCTCTAATGACTTATTGTACTGGAAGGCTAGGGGACGCATTGGATGTTATACAGGATTGCAGATGGTTTCCATTTCGGTTTAGTCTCCCTATATAAGGTCCTAATCCTCCAGACGACTATATTGGCACATGTAGGGTGAGTGTTGAGATCCATGGGCCTCCACGGCAGCAGATTTCACTTCATGGATCCCCACATCCATTCATAGATTGCTCGTTGTTCAATTATTGGACGAGGAGGATACACCTGATCCATCATGCCCAACTGGCCCCAGATCTTCACCATACACTTGGTAGATGATCCAGGACTTGCACGATGATGTGGCATCACCTACATTATTATCATAGCCCTTGCAGGCCACCTATGGGCATCTTCGATTTGTTTGGAGACCCATGAGGGCACTTGTGTGCCCCCACATGTCATTTGGAGCACCACAGGTTATTACAAGGGGCCAACCCCTTGTCCACTGCTTTTGAGCGTCCTATTCTTCACTATAGCACCCATGGACCTCATTAGGCCTCTTGGAAGGCCCTACAACATGCATAGATGATTATTTGACCTCTTGAGAGGCTTACGTTTTCATTTATGAGCTAGTTTGGTGGGCTTGTCACCAAAAGTTGTGTTATTAGCAAATTATTTTATTTTTGGGGCTTATGTAGGCCAAGGAGGCTAATTCGAACTCCTAAGATGTGTATAAATACAAGTGAGGTGAGATCATTTCTCATCATCACTTTGGATTGGATCTCTCTCTTCTTTAGAGAATTTCGTACTTTTTCTTTTCTTTTCTGGAGGATGAGTTGGAGCATTTATGGAAGAATTTGGATGTATGGTTATTGGTCTATCTTCTCTTGGAGCTTCTTTATTGTCATTTGTCAATGGTTGGATATACTCTATTGCATGTAAGTACAAAATTTTGATGTTATTCTTGTTACTTTTGTCATATATGTTGGATGGGATTTTCATTGTTTTAGGGCTAATTGTTGCATGCAAATTATTGCCTAATATTGTGGAATTGTCTATATTATAACGTTCTCTCCATGTATGGGCCATGTAGTGTGAGCGAAATCTCCTAGGGGTAAAATTTGACCTTGATAAGTAATTCCTCTTGTGCATTTGAAGTATAAAAGCTGCAAGATTGCTTTCACTTGACCTAGAGGGTTTGTGAAGTAGTTTTGAGGCCTCCTTGACTGGGAACCAAGAAATCTTACACATAATAAACATAGGCTCCATTCTCCCAAGGATTAAGGCACTGATCTATGAAGGGTGGTCACCAAAACTCTTATTCTTTCACCTTCTCCCAAGTCTAACCACATTGGGGTGCCTAGGGCATCAATTTACTGATAAGCTAGGCACAAAAAAAATTGATCTCCTAGGGTCTCCTGCGTTGGCCTTTCCTCTAGCTCTCCTCCAAATTTGAAGACATTCCGACATTGGAATTGGGAGAAAAACCAATTCCTAGCTTCAGGACCAAAACTTGCCCTGCCATCCCCAAGGCTAGCACTTTTGAGGGTCAAACCAACATCTTTGAGTAATTATATTTTCTTTGATCCTTTCTCCACCTTGTCTAGGGTAAGAATATCATTGGTTGCTACATTCCTTCCTCATACCCTAGATTGGGTCCACTTGGCCCCATGCGGTCCCACTCCTTTGAAAGACCATTCTTCAAGAACTATCCGGGACACCAATTCTAACAAGGATTTTAGGGATTGCGAAACTCCTTCACAAGTCTTAGCCCATAAACCTAGCCCTATAATCCTCTCTTCCTTTCCCTAGATTACCTAGTACCTTGCTTACAAAGCAAGCAATCTTCATCCTTCAAATTCTGGGAAAGGATTATTCGGGTCACTCATATCCATTGACTTATCCTTCATTAGTGACTCCACACATACCGGGTCTCATCCCATCGGTGAAATTTCGTAAATAGAAGGGAGCCTTCACTGAGGTGACAGTGGGCTAAGACTCCATTTGTTGCCCTTATCCTAGCATTTTCCCTTTAGGGATTCCCCTTAGGTCCCCTGCTAGTTTGAGCATTAACAGTTCTCATGCCCTCCCGAGAAGAGCACATGTCCTGCAGTTCGATTCAGTCTACCTTTCCTTTTAGCAGAGGTACTCATAGTAAAATTTTTGCATCATCACTTGTTTTCTGATGAGCATGGCAGATTGGTGGCATAGAGTTTCCCTCCTTGATGGGTTGGTTGCATTATGATTTTTTGGTACTTTCATGTTTCCCAAGGCAGTTCATGTTGCTCGCATCACTACACGTATATTGAGGCATGGTTTACACCTCTTGAGGTAGCTTTGGGGCTTATGTAGACACTTGGACCTCTCCTATGCCTGCCATGTGGAAAAACCTTGAGCATTGTTCTCTTTGTCACTTTATGAGCTGATTGGGTCTTATTTTGAGGCCCAACATGCATATACAACACGTGGAAATAGTTTGTGATCCTTTGGATGACTTGGAAGGGATATTGGATGATGTGTCACTCCCCTGTTATGCTTGGGATGATGTGCATATGGCTTGGACAAAATATCTTGAAGAACAAGTAAGTTGGAATAAGGATTTAATGTATTATATTTTGACATCACTTGGTTGTATGTGATTTTATGACCCAAATTATTACTTAAAAAGCCACTTGCATGCATCATGGAGCTGCCTTGATCTAAGGTATGACATTAGGTCCTCATTTGGGACATGGTTTGGAGGATTTGGTTCATGTTACCCCTTATACTAATAGGAGTACAAATATTCGTGTAGCATTTTTCACACTAGTGTAAGCCCAAGGTCATAAGTTAGAACATTGTAACAACCATGTGAAGCTCTATACCAAGTGTCCTAGACTTGGTTGGATTGAACCATGGTTGGTCCCTTTGAGTTCATCTCTATTCATTTTATCTTGGATACAATTGGAGGCCCTTTGACGGGCTTATATGAGTAGTCATGGTTTCATAGGAGCTTTGCTTTTGTAGGGCTGATCACAAGTGTAAGGGTTAGTCCAACCCATTTTGAGTGTTGTGGTAGATTTGATGTCTTTTGGCATTAGCATCTTGGCAACGTAAGGTGCAATGTCCTTTTTTACTTCCTCTATGATTATGGGGCTCTAAAGTTTTGATTTCATTTCATCAAAGTTGTAAAATTTAAAATCAACCTAGGTCTTCTCTATTCCTTCAATTAGAATTCTCAATTTAGTGAGTCTATTGGTGGCTCAGTGCCTATGATCAAGGTGATTAATGGTGGTGTGAATTCCCATGTATGAAAGAACATATCAAAGGTTTAGCATTTGGGGTCATAGCAAGGCAAGCGAAAGTGTTAAAGGAGGTGATAACATTTTAAAACCACCTTAAACCTCCAATCCTTCAAATCAAGGAGGAGATAATCCTATTTATAGTTGTTAACTAATGATATTCGAACCAAATATAATGCTACTCAAACATTGGAGCTTCCTTGTATACGTAAGTAGACCAATGTCTTTGGTAATGATGGTATGATATCCCTTTGGAGGAGGCAATGTAGTTCATTTTGTCAATTGACACTATCCTAGAGATCCATACACAAAAGATTGCAAATAGTAGAATTGGATAGTAGTAGATATATGAAACATTTTGAAATCTTATGCTTAAAGAGGCTTTTGTTTTTGTTATCCATTACCCCTTAGTTTTACTTCTGAGTACTTCATTTTCTCCGCCATATGTGTTCCTCAAATAAGCAAATCTCGTTCCTATATTGAGAGGATGTCATAGCCCAAAGTTCTATGATTAGTCATTCCTTGTATTATCTATCATGATCAACCAAAAGTGTAACCATTGTATCTTATGAATTGTACTAGGCATTACTTAGTGATCTATGTAAAGTGTTGCTTTCATCTAAGTGGTTGCTCTAGACCCTATGTGGTTTTTCATGGCCCATGCTTTAAGTTCGCATTTCAAGATAGTCCCTACCCTTATGGCTTGTATTAACCATATTACAGAGGTCATTTATGGCTAGGGTGGCAGCATGGGGGCCCTAGAGTAGATATAATAGAGAAAATGACTCAGGGAACCCCTAGGTTTTCTCATTTTACCCTTGTGTAAATGTGTTGTTCATTTAATATAAGGGTTATTATACATAGATAACACAGTTATTGTATTCCTAAGCATGGATCTCCCTATATATTTGTCACACTTTGGCTTAGGTGACCATCTCCCAAGCACGTAGAGGACTCATGACATGTATCCACTAGTTGAGGTCACTTTACATATTTTCATGCAAAGAAAGAACTCTCGAGGTATATTCACACCACTCTAGGTAGCTCCACAATGCTCTAGGCATTACTCATAGCCCCATAGGCACTTGAGGGTTATTCTTCATGCTCTTGATCCACCCATGCCATGCCACATCATAGTTCTTGGAGCACTCAACCACATCACATATTTGGAGGCATGTGTCGTACTTCTTAATGAGTTGTCTCATTGGAGGTTGCATCACTTGACTATTAGAGCATCTACTTGGCACATGTGAGCTCTTTTGGACTTCCCTTGACTTGAGGAGGCTATTGGCATGATTTGAGGAGGAGGTCACACATTAGTAACCTTACATATGTCCATTCGAGCCATCCTCTTTTGGAGTTGCTACATACAACATATGACCTAGATCCTTTATCTTCTAGCCATTTGCTCGGTTCTTGGATCAAGTTTGGTTTATAGAGTTGGTTACCATGCATTATGAAGTGATGTTGGACTCCTCTAGCCTCTATTTGACTATTTTGGAGGGATGTCCCCCTCTCTTGGGAGAATATTGTACATGTGGCACATTTATTAATGTATTTCATGTATCATTTGACCATGTCTTCATTGTTAGTTGGAAAATAAGTGTTTTGTGAGATCACTTACGCTTGATCTAATGAGATGAAAATATTCTTGTAATAAGGGAGTCGTTGAATCCTCTTCTATAAAAGAGGATCCCTTCACAATTTTATTTGAGATTGATTGGCTATTGAGAATACAATTTTGTTGAAGATCTATACCTATTGAGGTGATTTGGTGTCAATCCTTGAAGCTCTTCTCCTTTGGTTGCTATTTGATGCATGTTGTCACAAAATCTAGCACCTTAATGCAAAGCCCTCGCAAGGTGCTTAGACTATTGGAATATTACAAGTTTTGTCATTGTCACCTAAGCAACAACTTCCCTTGTTTTAGTGAAGGACATGTCCAACACAAGGGAAGATTCCCTAGTAAGACTTAAGGTTCCCAAGGTGATACACAATCAAGTCTAAGGTCTCCTACATATCTACCTAATTGACCACCAATAAAATATATCAAACAAGTTATGGGTAGGGTGGTCACTTAAAGTAAATTCTAGATTTGATTTAATTTGCTCTAAGGTTCTTCTAGGGGGTTATCAAGTTATGATCTCATGCAAAACAATCTCCAAACAGCGAATATGAAAATTACCAATGGTTGTTATAAAAATGTATAAAAAATCAAAATTCACAATAGTAATTAAATTACAAAAACAATATGTTCAGCCCTTTAGATACTTAACCAACAAGTAAAAATTGGGGCTAAAACAATGGATAGATCTAAGGATTATATGACTTATAAACTCTCAAAATTAAAGCACATGTAACAGCGAACGAAAACAAGATGTTTATCCCTAAATATGTAACAGCTTAAATCAGCAAGGCTATTTTTTGCAATGAGAATGATTTTAAATCCCAAAATGCAAGATAACTCTAGAAATTTAGCATTTTTGGTAAACAAACCCTAAATTTACCCTAATATAAAATTTGAGATTTTGAAAAATACGATAGACGATATAAGAGAAGACTAGTGCCCTTGAGAATATGTAAGTAGATTGAGGGTAATATCTAGGGTTGTCCACTACAAAAACTAAAAAGTCCACCTAGTGCGTTAGAAACTTCAAGATAGTTGAAGGGTAGATACTCCATTAGTAACCTTCCAAGGGTTTTTTAGGAAGGGACTAGTTCAAGAAAAATATGAAGACGATACACCACCACCATTAAAGTAGTTCAACTAGACATAGTCATTCATAAACAACATCCATAAAAATTAGGCGAGACCAATTACTCAAGAAAGCATTTCATCTTCAAAACCCTCGTCATGAGCATCCATAAAAGTTGTAGAGCATACCACAAGACAGCTCCTCAAGAAGTCACACTAATTATCCATCCAGAGAAAATATGGAAGAAAAGATGTAAAAGCATACAAGTGATTATTCTCTACAAATTATAGCAATGAATCCAAATGAGAAGTATCACTCTTATTTCTAGTGAGATCTAGCACTCTTCCCTTACAATGATAATATTTTCGCAGCAAAATCCCTAAGAAAATATAAAATTGCTTTTATCTCTTTACAAGCCCTGGGGATAAGGTCAAAATACATAAAATATCCATGATTTGATATTTGTACTTATTCAAGAAAAGAAATATTATTTTTATAATATATGACAATGAGTTTCTTGCTCATTGGAGTAGGTCTAGCACATGTCAAAGTGCTATAGGTGAGTCAAATAGTCAAGAGTAAATATTGAAGGCCTTAAAGGCATGTTACACCACGTATAAATATATATTAAAGTCAAAGGGAAAACCTCCAAGCAAAGTCGAGTCTACTCCTATGACATGGCACCTTCAAGAAGCTCCTTCAAGCATGCTACACCACCATGGAAGCTATCTGCAAACTAGTCAACAAATCATCCTACAATCTTCCCTCAAAGTAGTCCTACAAACAACCTTCTAAGTCAGCTTACAAACAGTCAATCAAGTCGGCCTACAAGTCAGCCTAAATGGAGGGACAATCCTCTATTTATAGAGGTCGTCCATTTCAAATACAACGTATAACTTGAGTTCTGAAATCTGCAAGGAAAAGAAGAGAAAGAGGAACGAAAGAAGCCGAGGTAGAGGGTCTACAGGGTGTAGCGAAGAAATAAGAAGGGACAGCAAAGGCAAAGGACTGTTCTTAGGGCTAGAAACAATCACACGTGCGAGAAAGAAGAAGAGAAATTTGCGAGTATGACAGCAAGGACAAACAATCCATAGTTTTGTGTTGTTTGGGTTTGACACTAGACTCACAAGGTCTCTCAAGACAAGCAAAGGATCCCCTCTCTAGCGAAGGAAGAAAGACCCTAATACACTAAGGATACTCTCCACACATGCGAGAAACTAGGGCAACAGAACAACAATATAGCAGAATAGTCGTACACTCAAGAAGGATCTTGGTTGGTCAAGGATATACTTGAGCAAGAGATATAAGAGTAACTCTTCATTTAGAAGACTCATTCAAGGAAGGTCTAACTCTAGACAAGAATCATAGCATGAAGAAGAAGTGCTGGAAGAAGGAGGACGAAGTGCTGGAGAACAAAGTGCCAAAAGAAGTGTCGGGGTATATGGCGCTGAAAGGAGTAAAGACTTGACTTGTGCTTGGAGGATCTCTTAATCAGGTGTCTAGGGTTTGGCATTGATCAATAGAAGCTTCAATAAGAGAAATTCACTAAAGGGTTTTCCTCTCAAGAGTAGAGAGGTTTTGGCCCTGGCAAAGAGCCAACATCTTGTGTTCTTGTTTTTATGTTTTGGTAGCAGTTTGATTAAGTACACACGTATGCACTAATAAGAAGAAGAAGAAGAATAAGCTAACAAGAAAAGTAAGAAGACTCCACAAATTGTTATCAAGTAACGAAGAATCACACTACAATACTTTGCCCTAGATTCTTCAACATGGTATCGGAGCTAAGGTGACACATCAAGGATAGGGCAACTCAAGAACACTCATCAAGGAGAAGCATCTACAAAGTTGAAGCATCAAGCCTAGAAGTCTCAATCACTTCAAGGACAAAAAGGGTATACAATCCATCATTCAACAAGAAGGCCTACAAAGCTAGAAGAGCCTTTTATAAAGGCACCTACAAAGAAGAGAAGATTGAAGCAAGACCTACATCAAGCTACAAGTGTTCTAGCAAACATCATCACCAAGCAAGTCCACTTGGAGAAGGCAACTTGAAGAACATCAAGATCCAAGGAAGACAAGCCATCAAACCTTTAAGGAGGAAGCAAATCCATTACATCTCAAAATCTATCAAATAAGTACATGTCCCCGTCTGAATATACATCAATCTCTTTTTGCAAGGAAAGCAATAAATTGGTAGGTACCAATAACTTTCTTGCATGGAAAAAGAGGATTGATCTACTTCTCAAAGAGAATGAACTCCTAGAACATATCAAAGGGAATATCACTATCCCTGCTAAGGAACAGACTCAAGCCTTAGCCAAGTACAATAAGGATGAGATAAGAGCTCAAAGGATTCTGATAGAATCAATCAAAGACTCTCTCATTCCTTATGTGTCCAAGTGTTGATTTGGGGTAGCATCGAATGTGCTCTAGCCACAAAATTTGGTGGAGAGGTTGGAGCACATGATATCTCCAATACCTAGAAAGGGTTTGGGAAGATTCTAAACAGTTCAGGAGATATTAAAATAATTAATATTTTTAATGGAGTCCCTAAGTCTAAACTTAGGGAAATTAAAGTATTAATGTGAATTAATATGACATTGTGTTAGAATGGTCCAAAAGACATGGATCAAGTCAGATCTAATTTTAGTCGTTGATTAGGACTTAATCTTAGCTTTTGATATGTCAACAAGAAAAGTATAAGAGGAGGCTTGAGGGTCACTTGGATAATACACTAGAGTCATCAGTCATTCTATTCTCTAGAGCGAGGTTTGCTAAGAGAGAATTAGTGATCGGGAGATGCAACTGAGGGGCATTTGAGTACAGAGAGACAGAGAGGCAGAGATAGTGCTGGGAGATCAGCGTAGTAGCTAAGGAGAGTGACGCAGAGCCAGCCAGGGATCACGCAAAGCCACGCAGAGGCAGTCGGGAGATGCGCAAAGCCTCAGAGAGGCCAGCGTGACTGATGCAGAGGGGCAGAGGGCTGACACAGGGCCTCCCAGGGCTGACGTAGACCCATCTGGGGTGACGCAAGGCCAGCGTGACGCAGAGAGGGGCTAACACAGTCCAGAGAGAGGCTAATGTTGGAGTTTCTGGGGTAGATTGGTGCTGAGTAGCTGCCGGAAGGATTATCCGGGGTTTCAGCCAGTAGATTTGTCAAAAACTTAGAGGTATTACTACCAAGGAGATTCTTTGTTGGGTAGGCCAGTTTCGACACCTAGATTGTTGTCTGATATTGCTTAATAAGAAAACCCTCAGATAGTTGCACCGATTTCCCCACATTGGGTTTTTCTGGGGACATTAGTCCAAAAATAATGGTGTCATATGGCATGTTTGTTTCTGTTACTTTTAGTTGTTAATCTGTAATATGTTGAGCATGCACTAGTGTTTATTTTCAATATTTACATTGTAAATAACTTATTAAGTAAAATAACAAGTAAGTAGGAATAAATCAGATAAAGTGCATGGAGGGTTTCCAACTAAGTAAACTTAGAAACTTCAACATGGTATCAGAGCGTGATTGCAGATCACAGGAGGACTAAAGGACATCAGCTGAGCGAAGCAATAGCAACAGAAAACAGCTGTCCTGAGGTGACGGAAGTTGCTTCTAGTAGAGTAGAAACAAGGAAGGGTAACGCAGTGCCTGTAGAAATTTCCACTGTAGATCAACAGATTATGCAATATACTAAAACACAATACAAGATCTACTTCTACAACACTTTGCGGAAGTTTAATCGAATTGAGCAAGATCAAGAGAACACATATAACTAAGAATGAGAAATCAATCACACATAACACAGAAGAAATAACTCGGGGAAAGCCTCAGCCTAAAACCCAAATCTCTGTATTATCATACAAGTAGAAATCCTGTTCAAGTTACAAAAAGAATAAGCTCTCAAACTATCCTGCTCTCTCTGCAATCAAAAACTACAACTCACAGATTGAATAAACATAGTATATGTCCTCCTCAAGCCTTCCAAGCCTCCTATTTCCTTGCGCAATTTTTCTTGGGGTCCAGTGAAGCCACATGTGTGAATTGGCTTCATCGCACTCACAAAACCTGAAGAAGTAACTACGCAATCCTCAAGGAAAGAATTCCTTCTTCATACAAGGAATATTCACAATGGAATATTCTAGCAACTGATAGTACATTGTCCCTCCATCTGATCTCAACTGGGCCTCTGTCTGAACTGACATGCATGAGTTATTTATGAGAGAATATTCAGTTATCTGAAGTGCAGCAGTTACATGCATGCAAGCATTAACTAACTAAACTTACATTAGTTCAACAAACTGTTTGAATTAATCTAATTGAAGTTGACTCAGTTAACTGAGCCAACTAATTACAACTCATCCTTATCTTTTTAACTGATGGATAAATTCCTCAATTAATGGAGAAACTATTGCATGTCTCCACATAGACTTCATGTTTGATTTTCCTTAACTAATTAACTTAAGATGAATTAATTAATTATTTTACAAATAGCTACTAAGACCAAATTCGAATTTTACTTCACTATTTTAGTTTAGGGATTGACTAAAATAGAAGGTATCCTGAAATGATATTTATAGAATGCTATTTTTAGCACTTCCATTTTTCATTCCTTGTTGCTATGTTCAACACTAGTTGAACTGCGATTTATAGCAGTGCTATTTTTAGCATTTCTTGTTGCTATTTTCAACAGTGTTTGCATCATCAAGGGTGAGCCGGGAAGAGGCAGCGCAGAGGCTAAGGAAGGCAAATGAAGCCTCACGCAGAGCCACGCAGTAGCTAGGAGGGTTGACGCAGTTGCCTGAGGAGGTTGGGTTGCTGGTGTCGGGATTTCGCAGAGCCTAGGAGCTCTCACCTTCAGGTTGCTGGGGTTTAGAAGGCTGCGGGAATATTGCAGAGTGGAGTTGGTGAGGTATTGTAGTCAGAACAGTACTTGATAGAGCAAGGCCTGAGGAGTTGCTACCGAGGGTTTCTAGCCGAGGAACCTGGATCAATGGTACGGTTGCACAAGACAATCAGAGTAGGGGGCATCTTGACAGCGGCAGAAGGATTTCTAGGAGGGAAATTAGGATTCAAAGGGAGTCCAGAAGAGAACTTCCAAACGGGAAGTAGAGACTCAGAGGAGTCGAACAAAGAACTTCCAGGAGGGAAGTAGAGGAGCATCATGGCACTACATGGAGTAAGAGACTAGGATAGACTGGATGGAGCATCGAACTTCGTAGTCTGGAAGGCCAAAATCTTATCCGTACTTGACAGGAATTGTGTCAAAAACTTCGCCTTGAAGGTAATAGCTATCTCAATCGACCCCAATGATAATGACAAATACGAGGAGGCAATGGCGAGGGCCAAGAGCATTATCCTTGACAGGGTCAAGGATCATGTAGTACCACACATAGTTGAGAAGGAAACGACATTTGAGATGTGGGAGGCTCTCAAGAAAGCTGTACTAGCGTACTTTTGTGCAGAGAAGAATGCTACTTGAGAATTAGTTGAGGTCGTATCAGATGAAGAAGGGAGAACCGATTGACACCTTCCTCGAAAGACAGAATGAGATCCGAAATCAGTTGACTGCTATAGAGGCGACACCAGATCAGGAGTTGATCGTGAGGACAACCCTGAATGTTGTCTCAGAATACTGGGAGGTGTTTGTTCAGAGTATACTAGGCAGAGGGACTCTCCCACCTTGGGACGAGATGTGGGCAGCGCTTCGCCAGGAAGAGATCAGATGGTAGTCGAAGATGGATAGCAGCAGCAAGGGGATCAAAGTCAAGCGGGAGGAGGAAGATGTGACCCTAGCATCTGAGGGAAAATTGGAGAAGCGGAAGAAGAAAGATCTCTCCAAAATCAAGTGCTTCCACTGTGGGGAGCTGGGTCATTTTGCAACCCAGTGTCCAAGGAAGAAGAGTAAGGGAGAGTCTTCCGAGACTAAGGCAGTGCCAGCACGAGTAGAGAAGGAAGTTTTGACAGATGATGACTGTGCCATGAGTGCACGCGTACCACTTGAGAAGAAGTGGGGAGACATCGAGCTGTAGTCAGGCAGACTACAGGCGATGAGGGGCAGGATCCTCGAGGTACCCAGACTCTTGGATTAGACCTTGCTACAGGAGCCTCGAAGAGGAGTAGCAGGACTGGCTGAGTTGAGTAGAGATGGATGTGGATGGAGCAGTAGAGAAAGCTACAGTGCAGGAGTCCCAAGACAGCGCAAGGCTAGCAAGTTGGAGCAGTGAGAGAGACACAAGAGTGTTGCACCAGTGTAGGATGGCACAAAGAGGTGTGCAACAATGCGAGATTCAGGGAGTTGTTGCAGCAGCGTGGAGGTTAGAGAGGGAGCACTTGTCAGCGGTAGAGGGAGCTTCAGCATCAGTGGGTGTCTCTAGCTCAATAGGGAGGTGATATTGGGAGATCAGTTACTTACTTCTCAGTAACTGAGTTGCAGTGTAGCGGTGGGCAACACGATGCAACATGATGAGAGGAGGTGCAGTGCAGGGAGAAAGGACCAGCAACAACACAGATGCAGAGGGAGCTGTCGTACAGATGCAACAGTGGCAATGGCAGAACCATGGGCAATAGTACAGGATACAGTAATGCAGAGGATGGTGGGCAGCAGGCCTAGAATCAACACAGGGACCGATGCCGGATGATCAGAGTAATACTCAATGAGGAGTATTGCTAGAGCATAGTCCTCGCTAGGAGGGAGTGTTGACTTGGGGTGACATCGGATGTGCTCTAGCCACGAAATTTGGTGGAGAGGTTAGGGCACATGAGATCTCTAATACCTAGAAAGGGTTTGGGCAGATTCTAAATAGTTCAGGAGATATTAAAATAATTAATATTTTTTAATGGAGTCCCTAAGTCTAAACTTAGGGAAATTAAAATATTAATGTGAATTAATATGAAAATGTGTTAAAATGGTCCAAAAGACATGGATCAAGCCAGGTCTAATCTTAGTCGTTGATTAGGACCTAATCTCAGCCATTGATATGCCAACATGAAAAGTATAAGAGGAGGCTTGAGGGTCACTTGGAGAATACACCAGAGTGATCAGTCATTCTATTTTCTAGAGCGGGGTTTGCTAAGAGAGATAGAATTAGTGATCAGGAGATGCAGCTGAGGGGCATTTGAGTACAGAGAGACAGAGAGGCAAAGATGGTGCTGAGAGAGCAGCATAGTAGCCAAGGAGAGTGACGTAGAGCCAGCTAAGGATCACGCAGGGCTACACAGAGGCAGTCGGGAGCCGCGCAGAGCCTCAGAGAGGCCGGTGTGACTGACACAGAGGGCCAGAGGGCTAAGTCAGGGCCTCCTAGGGCTGATGCAGACCCATTCGGGGTTACGCAAGGCCAGCGTGAGGCAGAGAGGGGCAAATGCAATCCAAAGAGAGGCTAATGCTGGGGTTTCTGGGGCAGATTGGTGCTGAGTAGTTGCCAAAAGGATTATCCGAGGTTTTAGCCAATGTTGCACGAAGCGGAAGCGTTTTTTGGAAGCGGGGACGCTGAAGCGTCATTTTCCAAAAATCTAGGAAGCAAAGCGTCCGCGGAATCGTCTGCTATATATATATATTTATATTTTTTTGCATTTATACTCAAAACAAACATCCCAAATACCAAATTAATTGTAGAAGACATGAAAACATGCATATTTTTGCATAAATCAAGATAGATATAACATCCATCGTACATTAATGATTAATTATTCGAGCATCAACCATTTAGATGCATCAACCATCTAGAATCTAAATTCTTCTCCTCTTGTCTAGCCTTTGCCTCTACCTCAATTGTCTAGGGATATTAGTCAACATTGCCCAATTTTGATCAAACTACCTAATTCAAGACTTAAAATATGGTAGAAAAAGCTTAACATGCTTGATCGATGATTTTGACTTGGTTGAAAGGTAATTTTTTGCTAAGGGCGTGCCGCGTGACAAAGGAGTTCAACAATTAACACCACCAACACTAGGGTACATTTAGGGCTTGGTGCTCTTGATTAAATGCTAATCGCATACCTTCATACTTGATATACTCTAATGAAATGCCACAATCCCATTGATCCTGAATTCCTGAAAACTGCTAAGTCTGCTGAATTTTGAATAGGATATGAAATTCTATTTTCTCCATATGAAGTCCAATGAGGCTGGAATCACTCTCAAACATCCTGAGTCATTTCATGGTAATGTTAAAAATTTAAGTAAAATGATGAAAATGAAAAATAAAGGAGAATGTCACTTTTACTTTAAGAATTTAACATTACCATGAGGGAGCATCTGCTATATTTATATATTTTTTTGCCTTCATTCATCACCCTAACCCAAGGTGGACCCACCCCCAACAAGCAAAGTCACCTAAAATTAAAAAAAAATTGAAAAAAAACGATTTTCTAAACGCTTTTCCGGAAGCTTTTCTAGAAGCGTACGGAAGTGTACGCTTCATCCTCCGATGCGCCACGCTTCCGACACCTGAAGCGCTATATGAAGTGCACTTCGGAAGCGGCGCTTCCGTACCATGATTTCGAATTTCCAGGAAGCGGCAAAAAATTCGGAAGCAGCGCTTCCGAATTTCGGAAGTGCGCTTCCGGCCAAGCTTCCTAGGTGCTTACGTACGGGACGCGCTTCGGGGCTTGGAACCGTGGAGGGGGGCGCTTCGTGCAACATTGGTTTCAGCCAATAAATTTGTCAGAAACTGAGAGGTATTATTGCCAAGGAAATTCTATATTTGGGTAGGCTAGTTTCAACACCCAAATTGTACTCTGATATTGCTTAATAAGAAAACCCTTAGATAGCTACACCGGTTTCCCCACATTGGGTTTTTCCGGGGACATTAGTCCAAAAATAACAGTGTCATATGGCGTGTTTGTTTCTTTTTCTTTTAGTTGCTGATTTGTAATATGTTGAGCATGCACTAATGTTTATTTTCAGTATTTACATTGTAAATAACTTGTTAAGTAAAATAACAAGTAGGTAGGAATAAATCAGATAAAGTGCATGGAAGATTTCTAGCTAAGTAAAATTAGAAACTTCAACAATTTGAGACATCAAAAGAAATTTATGATAAGCTAGTAGAGCTATTCTTGGGGCACTTAGGCTTCTTGTCTAACTTACAAGAACCTCTCCCACTTCCAAAGCTTATTTATTCCCAAGTCTTTATGATTAACCAATGTAGAATTGATAATATGCTTGAAAATATAGGTGTATGCTTATGTTTGTTTTAAACTGTTTATGTGTCTTTAAAATTCTGTTGTTTGTGCTAATATGTACATACATATGACAGTGGACAAATGTAGCAATAAGCAAACACATAAGACAACAATTTAATATGGAGTTCACCCAAAACTCTTGGGCTACGTCTCCTTGAGCTCTAGTCAACTCAATTAGGCTCTCTGGGATTGTGGTCTAAGTTCTTTTTACAGGCTCTTGGCTCAACTCCATTGTTTTACACAGAAACAATGGGTTTAGACACCATTTTATCCTTGGCTCTGAAGCTCTCGGCTTTCTGGCTCTAGCTCTCGCTCTGGCTCCCACTCTGGCTCTCGACTCTGGCTCTGGCTCTGACTTTGGCTCTGGCTCGTGGTTCTGGCTCTTGCCTCTGGCTTTGGCTCTTGGCTCTGGCTCTGGCTCTAGCTCTAGCTCTCACTCTGGCTCTCGGCTTTGGCTCTGGCTCTAGTTCTGCCTCTTGGCTCTGGCTCTAGCTCTGGCTCTGGCTCGTCGGCTCGGGCTTCTTTGGCTTTGGTTTTGGCTTTCTGCAACCTTTAGCTCTCTGGCTTTTCACTTGATCTCCAAGTGACCCCAAAGGCTCTCTGGGCTGCTCTGCACAATAACTTTTTGCTCTCTCTTTATTCTCTGCCTTCAGCTTGCAATTGCCTCTACAACTACCTCTCAATTGAGCTTTTTGGGCTCCTATGAGGCATTTTCCTGACTTTTCGGCTTCCCCAGCCATTTCCATGCATTCAATCATTTCTTTATGCCTCTGTGGCTTCTTTGCGCTGTCTGTTCGACTGGCCATCTGGCTCTACAGCCCTGTGGCTTTCAAACGCCTCATCATCTGCCAAAAACGCCCGTTTGTAGCGTGGAATGATGATAAGGAGCTGTTACAAGGGATTGGGGCCGTTTCATAGGCAAAAACCCAAAAATGGTCGTTCTTTGTTTACACAGAGAATGCACAAAAGACCTGTAAAAATATGCCCAAACGCAGTCTATTAGACTTCAAAAATCATTAATTCTGCCTTATATCCTTTCGGATCCGTCTTTGGGCGCGATCGCAAGCAATCGTTGATCAACGACTATTATTGATTTCGGGTGGCTAACATGCATGGAGATTACCTGCCCGAAAAGGTTGGTTTTCTCTCTCCGGCGCCTAGCCACATGGCAGTCAGTGTATGGGCTTGGGCAGAGCTTGGCCAAAACCACTTATCACCTACGGCCCGCTCGAAATTCACTCGTTTCGTGGTTTCCATTTGTATTTGAAAAATACATTAAAACACTGAAAATATCACAAAATGGCTTTATGGCGGACTTGAAATGTTATGCAACTACATTTACAAACCCTTTCGGGTCTGGTTTCATCGCTTATCGCATCGCATGTGTGTTTTGGGTAAAATCCCAAATACATGGGAAATACCTGAAAATCCGAATTCCCAGACCTGAAATTTTATACAATCAGCGTTTGGAAACTTATCAGGTCCGGCCTTTTTATCGGTATCGCTCATCGCATCGGCCATGTGTATCGGGGATGGCCGATCTCCCGATCTGCCGATTTCAGCGATCCCAATGTCACTTGGCCCAGGGTCCCGCCTTAAGTCCCATGCCATTGCCGACACTAATTTGCCGATTTCGGCAATTGGCATATTGCATCGGCCCAGGGGGGGTCCTTACCTTATGTTATATGCGCAGGCCTGCCTCCGAGCCGATATGTCGGGGATCGGCAATCAGGGGTAGCTTCGCTCCTCGCTTCAGTCCAAATTTGGCCCTCCTCCGATGTGATTTCCCTTTATAAGGGTTTTTGCTCATTTTAGAGGATTTTTCCTCTTTTTCTAAAGAACATAGGGCATCTTCTTTTGGTGATAACTTCTGCATCCTAAGTCCATTTTTGCCCATTCAAGTTGCAGTAGATTCAGAATGAAAAGATCTCTGCAATGGGGCTATGTCCAAGAACTTCTTTGGACTTTCATTTTCCTCTGTGAGGAACACTTAGACTTAGGAGTCTATCCAAAATCCATTTTGGATCACGCCTTTCCACTAAAAGAACTTTTGGTCTCCAAAACACTGATATACTGATCTAAATAGTACTTGAGAGTAAGAACACCCTATTCTTTCAACCTCCACACGCTTGCCTTGCATAGTGCCTCTGAGCCAAAGTCTATGACCACTTCCCTTCTTGGATGGGCTAGTCTTCCTGGGAAGAACTGTCTTCCTCCTTGCCTTCCTGCAGAACTTGTGCTGAAATGGTCATAGAAGGTGGTTTGAACTTCTTTTCCTTGATCATTAATCCAAGTTGGCTTAAACAAATGTGAAGTACATCTACTCCACAAAACTTTCATTTGTACCTATTTGAAAAGCTGTCAACAACAACTGTTAACAACAACTGGATGGCCTAAACTCCTACTTCAACAAAAGAAACAGATTTTCACATCTTGTGAACACCTCCATGTCTTATATCTACATACAAATGATGGATTAAATAACAAACCCACAAAACATGCCTTTAAACAAATGACCCTTCAAGTCAAGCATGTAGAAAAAGACCATTAGGATTCTTTTTCAAAAGATGAAACACCTCATCATTATCTCCATTTGGAGACCAAGTTAACTTCTCCCAAGTCAACATGGCATCACATGCATGTTAAAGCAATCAACCCTGCAAGATAATTACACATACATGTTCAAAAACAAGGAAATCATCAACATTCCTGTGTTCATGCATCTCATGCTCATGCATACATTTCATCCTTCAACTTTCACTTAAGCACACTGTACTTCAAGGAATTTAGACTTCTGTGATCCATAGCATTTGTTTAGAAACTTTTTGGCGAAATCACATAATTGATCATTTGTCGACGCGTTTCGAACCAACTAGTGTGGTTCATCGTCAGGACAAGTTGAAGAAGCAGATCCAGTTAGCATGTTAAATAGTCTAAGCAGAGACTCCAATGGCTAAAAAGACTAACGACTATTTTTCAACTTACGAACCCCAGTCAAACCTCCTTTAACTAAAATAATATAATATTCTTTATAATTATTATTATATATACGCAGCTGGGTAAAAAATAAAACAGAACCGGGTTAGATATCAAATTTTCATTCAAAATATATATTATTAATATTTCCCAATACCCAATATAATGCAATATTTAATGTTAAGAAATTAAATTATTTATATAAATTATTAGAAAAATATAGAAGTAAATATTCCATGGTTATTACCATTTAATTAATTTATTATGATATATATATATAATATATACTATCTACTATATAAAGATACATATATATATATATATATATTAAATTTTACATCTTAACATTCTAGTAATATTTTATTAATGTTCAATTATATATATTATTAATTATAACCTTATAATAAATATATCCATCTAAATGTATTAATAGTATTTTTCAATACCTAACATTCCAATAACATTTTATTTAAAGTTGGATAAAATAATATACATATTTAAAATTTTTATATCTTACTTTATTTATTAAGGTTAGTTTAAATTAACTTAGAATTCAATACAAATTAATTAAATGAATAAAAGGAAAATTAATATTGAATAGTTACGAAAAAGCCTATTTTAATTCATTCATTAAACATAGCATTAGCTTGTTAAAATCTCAGGCTGATCGAAAGCTAAATTACTATCAAATCATTTGCTAGTAAAGGAGAAGGAGAAGGCCCATCTCCTAGATGTCTTTGTGAAGAATGGTTACGATAGACACCTGGGTCAAAAGGCCTTCCTCAGGGCTAGGAAGGAGCCGTGTATTCGTAGGGATCCTAATGATCAAGTCATGGGAGTTAACCTTCCTTATATCCAGGGGACCACAGATAGGATTGCGAGGATTCTGAGAAAGTTTGATGTGCCCGCGACTTTTAGACCTCTTAATACTATCCGTAGCTCCCTCAGATC
>APFE030627146.1:133453-147451 GCA_000404065.3 Pinus taeda
TTGTATCCTCATAATGTGCTATCATTTCCTCTGTGAAAATTGACCATGTGACAAGTGGTTTACGAGAACAAAGCCCTTTATACCATAAAAATTGATCCGGTTCTAAATATGAAGATGCAATACGTACCTTTTGTAACAATTGCACCTCGTGTAGATCAAAATATTGCTCCATCTGTAATATCCAATTTACTGGATCCTTGCCATCAAACTTCCTCATATGGTCTTTTCTTGATTTTAGGAGCTCGATCTTGAAATGACTGTACCTCTGTAATTTTAGATCTCTCAATTCTGAAATTACAGCCTGGAGTAGCCCTCTGTGTTCTCTTTCTAGTGCCACTAGTCTGATCGAAATTGGATTCTCCAAGAAAGATTTATGCACAATCTCCTAAGATGACCTGATTATATAATTTTTCAGTAGAGCGAACTTGTACGATATGCCACATCTTACTATTTCATCTCTGGATCTGAAAAATATACATAGAAAACTACAGTTCGTCCTATTTCTGTAACTTCTTACAAAATTTAAATTTGATGCTCAGAGAGCGAGTTATGACGATTTTCCCAAGGTCACTTGTTTATAATGTAATTCAGGAGTCTGCAAAAACCCTAACTTTCTCAGATTAAATATCTGAAGATATAGCGCGACAAGATTTGCAATTCAGACTTGAGCTTCACTAAGGTTTTTGGTCAAATGGGTTTTAATTTCAGAGTCTAAACCTTTGTAGAAAAAAAATTATTGCGAAAATTCCATGATGACCTATTTTAGATGAAATTCTGGAGCTTTCAAAAACCGTAACTTCCCCAGATCATATCTTTGCAAATATAGTGAGACAACATCTGAAATTTGGACTCGAGGTTCAGACCAATTTCTTCTCGAATGGGGTTTTTTTTAGCTTCTGAAACTTTGTAGCGAAAATGTTATAGCGAAAATGCCACGATGACCTATTTGGAGTAGCGAAACCCTAGAATAAGCTCTGATACCAAATGTTATGAAACCAACTCACAAAAAGATAGAAAAAAACATAAACGCCTTAGAATTCAGCCTCTTCGAGGGAGCAACCTCAACCTCCTTTACATTACACAAATGAACAATTCTTGGATGATACAAATGACAAGACATCCTTTCTATATATAGGAATCTAAGGGGTCATAATATAATCAGAGCTGACATAACAATAATAACGTAAGGGCACAATAATAACAATAGTGGGCTTCTATGAGGCACAATAATAACAATATGGGGACTACATGAGCGCAACAATATAACACGGGGGTTGTACTAATAACAATAACGGGTTAAACTAGTAGTATAGGGACCTAATAGTTTACGTGAAATGTAAATGCCATTAAATAGATCACATTAAACATCATCTTAAAACTTCACAATAACTCATAAAATTCACACAATTTGCCTAGTTTAGGTGTGGGAGGGTCATCATGTGTCAATACCCAAGCAGATATTTTTTTCCCAAGAAACTTATCAAAGAGCATGTGTAGTGATATATAGTGTGATTTTGGTGTAACATTTCATGATTTGTATCATATAAGCAATGTGAGGTTATGTAAGATATTCAACCACATAAACACCTTTGTTAAGGGAGGAATTATGCATTAGGTTTCCCTTTCCTCGGCACTATGTCTTTACAACCCTTATTTGCCTTTTTTTTTTGCTTAGTTGACCTCTTTTTGCTTTTTTACTTTGATTTTTCTTCGCTTAATCCTTTTTAGATACACATTCATTGCAAAGGACTTGGGACGATGGCCTCATTGCAAGAGGACATTTCTCATGCTTTATTTTCTTTGGTTTTTTGACTTGTCCTTCTTTATTATGCTTTGTTTTTTTTTCATTTACTCTCTTCCTTTATTTATTTTTATTCAGTTCATCTACATCAATCTTGAGCATTCAAGCTCTTTATGAAGCATAAACCTATATTTATAATAGACGACAGCGAATCCATGAGAAAGGAAATGGAAATCAGGAAGGATGGAACATGTTAAGCATGGATTGGTACATGGACATGACACACATTTCAAAGTCCTAGCAATATGATTCCACCCAAGGGTGATAGCACTTATATAAGAGATGATGATGATCACCAAGGTGAAACAAGGCAAAAGACACAAAATTAGAGCATCATGAATCATTATCCAACTCAACCAAAGGTCACAACTTTCATGTCAATTATATGAGCCATTGAGACTGAATATGAAGCATAAACCATCCATTCCACCTAGATGTTTATATGAAGACAATACAACTTTGAAGAAGTGAATTATTAATAGCTAGAAAATGTAACTTGTAATAGAAACTATTCCAAGCTAAATGAAACCATAAGAGATATAATCCACTTAGATGTTTATCCATAACTTTGTTGTAAGAGAATTCTATGTTACTTCTCATAGGTTAGATCTAGATATATCACATGAGAAAATATTATTTTATTGTATAGGAAGATGAGCATCACTCTATAAATAGAGACGCCCTTCCTCATTATCACTCATTGTTGGATTTTTGGAGCTTACATTCCTTGGAGCTTAATTGATATATCTTTATGTATGATGGTGTAAAGGTTTATTTCTCTATGGATGATTGTTGTCAATCCTTTAAGCTTTTCTATCTTTGCTCTTGTTTGGTGCATAAGGATTAGCAATGAAATGTTCAAGTCTTCTATAAGCCTTCATGATCAATCCATTTGAGTGGTAAGTTTACCACTTGGAAGGAATATTTTCTAGGGCTTCCTTCCATCTTCCTTTCTTAGTTTGTTCATTATTTGGTGCCTTGATTTTCTCTTCCTTGTGGATCCGTAGCAAAAGTATCAATTAAATTTGTTAAGCCATAATTAATCTTGTTGGTGAAGGTTTTCCATTAAGGTTCCTTTCTTGTAGACATTGATATTCATTATTGATCTTAATTGGGTGAAATTCTATTCTTCTTTTGGATCTAAACCCCAAAGTCCTAATCCATGAAAGAAATAGGTCAATTATTTGGAGGGTTTTTTCTTGATCTCATAATCCATTTGATTCACCTTGATTCCATTGTCTTGATTGGATTTGACACTAATATCTACTTCCTTCCATCACCTATTTTCAAACCCTAAAAAGCCCAAAACTTTGTTTCATTTAGAGCACTATCAACTTCACCTTGTGCCTCATTGCTTACCCTTAGTAATCATATTGAGGAGACCCCCGTTAAATCAAAGAACAACTAGCTTGAAGTGAATAAGATAGGTTATTCTTATTGAGGTGATAATGGTAACCATCCTAACAATTTCTACTTGAGTTGTACCTTGTCCATTAGCACTTTTATCATAAAGTACAATCTGGCCGATAACATTTTTGTGCCATTGGGAGATAAAGCCCATTCTCCTAGGAAAGTTGAAGATTACGTATTTGTTAGAATGCTTGATTTAAGGTCTCTTTCTCACATGGTGACTCCAAGAAAGGACAAAACCTTGTTCCTTATAGATTTTAAAGACTTTGCCCGATGTAGAGGTGAGCACGTCCATCAATTTGTAGGCCCTTAAAATAAAAACACATCTTGGTAATTCCACCCTTAGTATTTGTATATGGTATGCTCATTATTAACTTCAGATTTTGATTTTCAGCCTTATACTGAAGATCTAGAAGAAAAGAAGAAATGGAATTAGCTCCATTGCTGGCCAACTAGCGTGCTCCTTTTGATATTTCAAATATTCGGGTTTTCCTCATGAGAATCTCAATGTAGATGCAAAGGAAATTCTAGGATTTCATGAATGTGGTAATTTAATCATACAACATATATTAATTCTTTCACTGGTTCAATTTGAGCATTGACCCTTTTTATGAAGATGATATGGTGAATATTTTTTCATCGTCTCAAAGATGATGCAAGGTTATGGTTTGAAAGTCTCGGCAAGGGAGGAATCTCGTATTTTGTAGGTTTTTTGAAACATTTTGTAGATGGTGGAGCCCTTATGATCATGTGCAGTGGTGACCCATCACTGAAGGGATCAAGCAAGTCTATGGTGCACAATAAGCTTGAAGGGATCAAGCAAGTCTATGGTGCATAAAAGCTTATTGATAAAGCTGCCCACCCTCTTGAAGATGATGTGGCAGTTATTGAAGAGTGCATCCTAGAGTCATAATTCTTACCTTCTAATTCCATATTCATAATTCTTACCTTCTAATTCCATAATTTGATGTAAACAATACAACATATGAGCAGCGATTTATCATTCCCAGCTCTACAACAGGCTCCACTTCCACCAAAAAGGAAGTATGCAATGATGCATTTGTTGCAATTTCCAGGGATAGGTCAAGTGAAGATTTTGTGTCCTAATCATACAAAGATATTGTTTCTAACCTTGAAAACAATCCAGATTCCTAAACAACGGATGAAAATCATGATATAACCTTGGAAGCTAGAGTAGCTGCCCACCAAAACTATATTTCTAATCTCTTTAGAGAAATAAATGGCCATTTTTCCAATGTTGCAAATGATGAAACCCTCGAGACTGATGGAAGTAATGGACAGAATAGTATAGAATAAGAACAGACCTGCAACCTAATGTTCCTTGAGGATGCAGAACACGATGTTTTATACGATGAAATGATAGACCAGGCCACCATCAATCTGAATAATGAACAACCTATGCAACTCTCATGTAATGATGTTGTTGCGGTCCAGCCGAACAATAAACATGAAGAAACCCTAGATGTTGATGGAAGTATTTCTGGTCTACTTAAGGATGAAAAGCACACCAAGAGGGTCACTGATGAACCGGACATTAAAATGTCTCTTGAAGGCCAACAGGTAGGTTGCTGACCTCTCTAATCTAGTGGATGCTGCACTCTCCATAAAAAACATCTTTCCTGATCTAGAATAAAACAACAATAAATGTTATATTTTATATTGTGAAGGACCCATTATGTATGATACTTATGACCAAAGAGAACACAAGCTCACCCTCGTCACAGATCTGTTGCATGAAATACAACTAGAATGAGGTCACTTGCCAACCGCTGATATCCACCTTTGTGAGAAGAGATTTCGCATCAAGACATGGTCGATGAACAAGATTTTGGCCACACAAAACCATGGTCATTCCAAGGTACCCCTCTTCCTATTTTAGGATAATAGGACGAAGCACCCCCGGAGGGAGAGGTTTGTACGCAACACAACATGAAAGTAGTCTCTCTGAAGCCTCTCAGACATAGGAGGATGTAGATAATGGCACTGGCGAGGAGGTTATCATTGTTGGACAAATTATTGTTTATTCTAGTACTCCCGTGCTTGTGTTTGTTGCTTAGTTTCATGGCCAAAAAGATGTGATTGAAATCCAATAGACACCCAGCTGCTATGCAAGCTCTGGTCGTGTTCTTATCATCACCCAGCTAAATGAGGACAACAAACATTTTGGAGTTAATGTTTTCTCTGTCCATTCTTGAAATCGATCATGCTGCCCAAATTACATCCGAAGAGGACAATGAATTGTATGACATAGCTAATGTGTCAAAGATGCCACAACCTTTGGAACGGACAGTAACCGATTATTCTCATGTGCATGTTCACACCACAAGTAATAGTAGCAAGTCGGGGATAGGGCTATTCGAGCCCACATTTCCTCCATCTACTTCTTGCAAATTATGTATAGGCTCATTCATTGAACATCCACCATACATAAAGCTACTGGACGCTATAAATTTGGGTAAGAGTTCTCAACGAAAGTGGGTGAACCCTACCCGCGTGATGAACCCTTCTCTCTTAACTACCTGCGTAATGAACAGTTGTTTGTGGTGGTATTTACACATGATTATTTTCTTCATGAGATTGGAAGTAATGCGAGGGCGTTTACACAGCTTCCAGACATATAAAGAATATTATAATCCTGAAACCTCGAGCGTTTACACAGCTTCCAGACATATAACGAATATTATAATCCCGAACCCTCAACATCTTTGATGATCATCGAGCTATGAGCCCTATTGGTGGAACCAATGCGTATACAGAGAATCCAAGCCATGAACTTGAGACTCGAAAGTGAGGGGGGGCCTATGTTGGTTTTGTCAAATGCTAGTTAACTTGATACCCGAGAGTGAGGGAGTTGCCTACGTTGGTTTTGTCAAAATGCTAGTTAACTTGATACTCGAGAGTGAGGGAGGTGCCTATGTCGCACACTGATGGTTTTGTCAAATGCTAGTTATCACCAGACCATCCAAGGAATATATGTTGCATCCAAGAAATAAATGATGATACTACTCTCCAGCAATTTGCATTTGCAACAACAGTCCAACTAGATGGAGAACTACTACTCTAGAGCAATTTGCATTTGCAACAACAGTCCAAATCCATGGAGAAATCGATATGTTGAATTGCACGATATATCGAGGTAAAGATTGGAAAAAAATAAATCCACTTTATTTAACAAAATTTTGGGAAGCAAATAAAGGATTAGGTAAGGCAGTGGTCAAGGCTGGAGAATGCCAAAGTGTGACACTTATGGAATGACATTATGCTTTTCTTTTAAGAAATTATTTATGGCATTGTTACAAAGGTATGTGAAGTTGTACATTGAAATAGAAGTATTTCCATTTTTTTTTTAGCTTATAAATATAAATTTCTTTCAAACTCAAAGGAATGTAGAATTTGACAATGTTGAGTTTCATGTCCCTAAATTATTTTAGAGTGCGCCATATATGTTACACGAGGAGCAACAAATTTGTGAGACAAAGATAGCATCTTCTATCCAATGGAAAGAAAAGAGTCTATATCTAAATGCACTAAATCTATTTATAGAACGTGGAACGAAGATGGGACTACATATTGCATTATTCTTGAGTGAAAATGTCAAGTTCTCCCATCAAACTTTCTATAGTAGGGTTTGGATAGATTGGTATACGCTTATGTAGTATTGAAGGAGAAATTCTGGGATTGTTGAAAGTGGAGGAAGAAATTCATTGCTTAGTGGCAATTATAGCAACACTTTGCAAGAATGGATAAACATCATGTAGTAGAACATCACATTCACTTAATGGCATCTTCCATTTGCATATTCTCAGTCGCAAGTTACACAAAACGTGACAGAGATTCTAATGAACAATCATGTAGGTTCTAATGTTTCACTATTTTCCATGATGACTAAGCATAGAGGAAAGGGACATTTATATTTTTGAAATGTTGAGATTGGTTACTAACTTCACTTAATAGCTACATTTTCCACATGATATATTAGGGTATAAAAAAAATCTCCCTTGAGCAGTGATGTAGCATGAATAAGCTTTTTTGAGCACTAGACTTGATTTTATAATTAATGGTGCATTGTTGGATGTGGAGGTAATTCTCATATGTACATGATGAGATTTTGTGGTTCTCATGCACTCCCACTGGGAGCACATGTCCCTGAGTTGGAGCATATGTTATCCTTCATTTTAGCAAATGGTAACCCAAGTGAATTTCTTCACTAACCCTTGTATTTTTTAGTTTTGCACAACTCGGGTTCTTACTTGTTTTCATGGACATTGATGGAGGATTTGATTGCAGATTTGTCGATCATGTAATATATAATGATGTGTAGTCCCTTGGTTGAACCCCACCATGGTTTGAGGATGGCATTGGTCTCATTCAGATTTTTGGGCATTTTCAAAGTTCCTAACGCAATTCACATTTATCGAGGTCAAGATTCCAAGACATTGGAAAAACTATTTTGATCTATTCATCATCTTCCAAGGCTTTTCATGCCATTTCAATTTCCAGATTTTTGAGAGCTCACCTCATTTGCTCATTTTGAGGCATGGGTCACATCATTTGATGGGATGTCCCTCTTGGAGACTGCTTTAGGCTTTATTGTGCACATGTGAATTTAATAGCCCCCTCCTATGACTTGAGGTATGATTTATTTGGTTTAAGGAGTGGATTTTCCTTTAGAGGCACCATACATTACTTATGGCATTGATTTTGAGGAGATCATCAACTTTTCTGGTGTTATTAAATTGCTTATTGAGCTTCTTCACCTTGGGGAGCCATGTGCCCACATTGCAAGTGCCCGAAGAGTCTTGTATTGCATATTTTATGGGATATTGTTGCTTCACACATGATATTGGGAGTTATCGTGGAGTGGCCATCCCTCTTGTAGGGCTTTTGTTCATAATTTGGATGATGTTGTCACCTTAGAAACCCATATGTCCACCTTGGAGGAGACCTAGGAGCGTTGACTTGCACGCTTGAAGGAGGTAGTTGAGAAACTACACACTTTGGGGGCATTTGGAGGTCAATGTTGTATCTTGGGCACTCATCCTTCTCTTTCTTATGGAGGTGTCCCTCTCTTGGTGGTTATTTCACCTTTATCATTGTGTATGTGGTTTGGCCACTTTATTTTATTGTTTTTTTAGACTAATTAGTTGTAGGAGAAACGTATTTTACGTTTCTTAAGCTATCCAAAGATCTCACATAAGAAAATATTATTTTATTGTAAGGGAAGATAAGCATCACTCTGTAAGTAAAGGTAAATTTTCTCAATACCACTCATGGTTGGATTTTTGGAGCTTAATTGGCATCTCTTTCTTTGAGCATATGATGGTGTAAAGGTTTTATTTCTTTGTGGATGATTGTTGTCAATTCTTTGAAGGTTATCTATCTTAGCTCTTATTTGGTGCATAAGGATTAGCGGTGAAATGTTCAAGCCTTTTATAAGCTTTCATGATTGATCTATTTGAGGGGTAAGTTAATCACTTGGAAGGAAGATGTTCTAGGGTTTCCTTCTTCCTCTATTGGTTTGTTGATTATTTGGTGTCATGTTTATTCTTTCTTGCATCCCTACCAAAATAATCAAGTGAATTTGTCAAGCCATAGTTAATCCTATTAGTGAAGGTTTTTCATTAAGTTTCCCTTTTTGTAGACCTTGATATTCATAGTTGATCTTGATTGGGTGAAGGATTATTCTTCCTTTGGTTCTAATCCCTAATCCATAGCTTGTGAAAGAAATAAGCCAATTCTTTAGAGGTTTTCTTCTTAATCTCATAAGCCATCTAATTCATCTTGAGTTCATTTTTTTGGTTAGATTTGGCATTGATTTCTACTTCTTTCCATGACCTATTTTTAAACCTTAAGAACCCGAAAACTCCATTATGCTAAAGTTACTCTCAACTTCACCTTATATCTCATATAAATAACTAAAATTCATATTGTTTTCTTTATTCCACACCCATTAAAAAACTTTACTGGTTAAATCCATAAAAATGATAAATGTCAACCATAACTAATCTCACTTGACCAAAAAAAAATGTTAAACGAACTGCAATAATTAAAATATTAATAATATCTTAGATAAAAAAAAATGATATATATATATACACACACACACCACACACACACTAACTAAACGTTATATATATATATATAATATATATATATATATTATATTAAATATATAATGGTTTCCTTCTGAAAACTTTATAATTTAAGTATTTAAATTAGGTATAAAATAAACCCCACACGTTTCCTAAGTATAAGTGAAATTTTAATGTGTTACAAAGTTTATTACATTTTTTTTCTATGTGGTTCATGGTTTCATGGATTTCGGAGATCCATGACCACTACATCCACGAAATATTTGTACTAGGCATATCCACCTGAAGGGATCAATTCTTTCCAACTCAACCACGAAGCCTAACCCCAAGGGTATCGACAGAATTAAACTCATGACCTCTCAATAACAAAAGTGCTTTGACTACAGGGACTCAACCAATTGAGCTAACCCTCGAGGCTGCAAAGTTTATTACATGAAACATGTGACATCATATTTGCAAAACAAGCATTCATAGAATATGTCTATAATTTAAAGTTTGTTGAAGACACGATGTCATGATGTTTCTATCATGAAAAAGTACAAGGTTTGTGGCCAATAAAAAGCCTTAGATTATGATACTCTTATCTACTATGATAATATGATGCGTGTAATGAGTTTAGATGGTGATAATGGTACTTAATTTGTTATTTATAATAAATTGATAGTACGAAAGATTTCATTAAGCTACATATATATGTACCAATTAATACTTGGACTACACACACTCCCCTCATCCATTGTCCTCTTTCTAAATTTAGAAGATATACTTTTCACCATTGGAACAAATTTGGATCCATGCAAAATTAAATGTAACATATTATAAATAAAACAATTTCTAAAGATAAAAAGCTTTAGATGGTGATAATGGTACTTAATTTGTTATTTATAATAAATTGATAGTACTAAAGATTTCATTAAGCTACATATATATGTACCAATTAATACTTGGACTACACACATTCCCCTCATCCATTGTCCTCTTTCTAAATTTAGAAGATATACTTTTCACCATTGGAACAAATTTGGATCCATGCAAAATTAAATGTAACATATTATAAATAAAACAATTTCTAAGGATAAAAAGCTTTTGAGACCGAGACTCACCTAGACTACTATATGGCTGCAAACCTTGATTAAATGTTACAATCCTAGGGTGGCTTAGTGTTTTGCATAATAATATATTTGGCCCAAATATATGTGCAAAATTGAATGTAACATATTATAAATATCATAAAATACTCAATTACATAATGATAAGCAATAGAAATATAATTGGATGAAATAAAATATTAGTGTAACTTCATAGGAACTATTCATATGTTAGATGAAAAAAATTAATTAACAAACACTTTATATAAATACAACTTGTCTCTTCATATTTTTTCAAGCTCCTTCCTGTTTATGTAAAGAACTAATCACCCTCTAAATACATTCTATGGAATTAGTTGATCTTTAATGCTTAACATAAAAATTAAAAAACATTCTCTTTTACTAATAAATATTATATTAATTATTTGTTACATTAAATTATTAATAAAATATATATATATATGTTGACATAAAATTATTTATATATATATAGATGTAATATTTTAAAAAGATATTCTTATATTATATATTGTATTAAAAAGAAAATAAATAGAATTAATTTTAAGATAGAAAAAAATAAATCACACTAATACAAAAATTATGTTAAAACAATGAATAAATTATAAAAATTAAAAAAGTTATGAAATAATAATATTTTCAAAGTATAAATTAAAATATAAAACAATACATTTATATAAATATGTTAATAAAATAATATCGACAAACAACATAAGAGATACATTTACAATGATATATTTACACAAATGTGTCAGTGAGATAATTTGTTTTTGGTAATGTCAACAAATAACCTTGAAAATAGACTTGACAGAGTATTTTATTTATAAACAGAGATATGTTCACAATTAATATATTTACACAAATGTGTTAGAGAGATGATTTTTTTTCTGACTTCAACCAATAACATTGAGAATAAACTTCTATCAATAAACAAGCCAATAAAGTTAAATTACGAAGGATTTTCTATTTATCAAATAAACAAATCTAAGCGAGCCTAAGGAAAAATACGCACCAGAGCATTGACATCTATATTGGATATGTTTCAATGTACTATACATGTTTAATCTAGTTAGCAAATCTGATTTACCCATCTAAAAATAAAATGGAAACTGAGTATGAAAAACGTAACCAACCTGTTGTCGATTTAGTGAGTTGGAATCTTGGTCTTCCCAGTTGGATGTACTGTGTCGCTTCAAAATCCTTTCGATCGCCTCAATCCCATTGGATTCTCACAAGAATGAACATTAAATCGAGGTGCTTCTGCAAGGTACTCACGCCATTAGTTATTCCGCCCAGAACATGTTCCTTATTTTCTTTCCACAAGTTAACTTTCTCAGGCCCATTTCTAATATGAGGAATATCGAGCAGAGTGATCATGTAGAGAGCTTCTGCATGTTTTTCCTTGTTTCTTAAACCTGGCAGTCACATATTTTGCTCGCTCAAATCCATGCTACTCTACATGCAGATTTTACAAATTGTATCTAGACCTGTTGAATCGTTTTTATTTCCTTCCCTCCTTTGGCCAAATTTGGCTCACCCAATATAATATTTAGGGCCGGCCTGAAGAGATGCCGTATGCTCTCCCATGGCTGCACTCTCTCTAGCCATGACAATGGAAATGCTGTTGCCGCTGTTCCCAACGCCTGCCAGCCAGAACCAAGTAACTCCTCTGTTTCTTCCACCTGTCAGAATTCACAACTAACATCAGAAATCTCATCCCATCAAAATTTACCCGATCAATGGACAATTCACATTTATTGCATAAAAAAACCCTCCAAAACAGAACATGAAAGAAAGGAAAATAAAGAAATGAATGCACAACAATTAACGAAAAGTTTTCAATGATCAATTCGGACCTCATGATCTCACCATAACTCATCATTCCTGCAACTCTAACTGCAAATGCCGGTTTCCTCCTGCTTTCTCCTCCCTCACACTCGTAACAAAACAGACATATACAGGCATTCACATTCACACAAAAACAAAATAAGCACAGACAAGAAGCACTTCCCACACACGCAGCACAGAGACACACCGACATCACGACACTGAATACAAAACAAAACAAAAGCACAGGCGAGGAGCGCTCCACACCACAACATTACCAGTACACTGTGAGAGAGGGAGACAGCAGAAAGAAAGAGCGATGAAATGATGAAACAGACCAAATCCCCCAATGGACGTTTTATCTCGCTGATCAACAAACTTGAGTTAGAGCAAAGGTGTCAGGTAATTTCTAGAGATTGCACCCTCGAATTTTCCTCGGATAGCCACAAAAGCTAACGGTTTAATGCCTTTTGCGAGATTTTTCGGTCATCCACGTCAAAATCAAATTATCTGTTGTGTGCGGACCCATAGGGTGCGGGAATGGTTCCAGTTCTGCTCAAGGCTTAATGACACTGAAAGAGTTGAGATATAACTACGACAGAAACAACAGAGCCGGCCCACAAATTTCGTTTCCTTCTATCTCACGTTTTTGGCGTTACATCTCATCATTCTATTTTATCCATTGACGTTGACAGTGATATCTAACTGACATCCACTCTGCGGCGTGGTTTTTCACCTCCATGACCCTGACACTGATTGCGACATGTAACGAAATTCGCTGACTAGGCACGGTCCTCTGCTCGGAGATTGGAAAAGCAAACGAATTAAGAAAAGCTGGGAAAAACAAACAAATTAAAGGTAATCCAAAATATTTTTTTAACTAATATTTTACCATGAAATCATATCAAAACATCCTCGCTCGTTCGCATATAATTTAATTGGTCTCTGCTTCTATATGGAGAAAGATGGTCTAACCTCTTCCTAGTACAACCTCATGCGTCGATGTTAAGTCGATAAGGGCCTTTAGGTATAAGACCATAAGGGAAAGGCTGAGACTCGTAAAAACTATATCAAGAAATGTTATATGGCTGATGACATTATTAGGACAAAATATTTTCATTGCTTTTATCTCAAATAGGAGAAGGCTTATGACATTATAGGGTATATATGCTTTACATTTTATTTTTAAATTTTTTGTGTTATGAGAAAGTTTGAAATAAAATGTTTTGTATTTTATGAGATAATGTTGAGTGAAACCAGAGCAACTCTTATCAAAGTAATTGCTATGGTGTGGCTCATAAGATATTTAAAAAGAATTGTGCAAATGGGAGTAGGTAGATGGCCTAATGTTATATTCAATGAAGGCATGAGTGAAAGAAAGAAAACATGGATGAGACAAAACTCTACATGGATGCAAAAATGGAATATTTATCTCAACATTTGTCCCACAAATAGCAATGAGCTAAAAATTTTTGTTATGGAGAAGTTTTATAAACGGGTATGGGGAAAAGAGGGTAGAAAGAAGTACTACATGGAGGAATTCAACCCTACGTGTGATTGCCAACAAAAAGAGTGCATTGGAGCTAGCATTTCCTGGAGGGAAAAGGTTCTTATTACTCAATTAAGAACCAAATCACATCAGCTTCGATGTGAAATAGGACGGTGGAAAAGGCATAAAGAAACTTGGGAAGAATGGTTGTGTACATTTTGCACGTCTCAGGTAGTGGAATCGGAAAAACAT